>CABFWB010009970.1:0-10888 GCA_902151455.1 Timema bartmani | reverse complement strand
TAGTTCCCTTACTTGTTGCGAAGAATATCATCAGATATATCCTCCAGCAAGTCATATATCCCATTGTTGTATATCTCAGCATATGTAACAAATACTCCAAAACTGTTGTCATCATTCAGATGGATGATTTTGATGGCGTCTGGGATTCGAAGATCTCTTTATCAGAGTTCTTACTATAAAAACAGTAAAACATTGTTTCAATCAATTTCAAAAGACAGAAAATGAAGTCATAACTTCAGGGCACATATCCACAGATTAAATTAGTTTTCAAATGTAATTAAACTAAAAATTAATTTGATAAACTTTTAATTCACTTTAGTTTAGTAAATATTAAAAAAAAATTAAATTACAGTTAACTTTCTTATTCCAGTCTTTAGTCAAATATATACTCGGTCATATATAAGATTAAAAAACTTAATTTTTCTATTTTTTACTTTGGATACAACCATTATATTTGTTTTTAAAAGTGTTTTACTTTGAGGTATTATTGTTTCTAACAACTTTCCTTTTCATAATCTAAATAGCAAACTATTCTAGTAAGGCACAGAAAAGAAAGACACAAATAAAACCAACACAATATGGCTTTTACAATGAAAAGAGGAACTCAGTTCACACTTTACATTGCTGCCGCTGAATAAAGGAGTAATGTCTGACTCTTTGAGAAAATCTATAGTTAGCGCCAAATCCACCGACCTAGGTACTAGGTTTCATTCTATCGGAACTCATTAAGAGGGTGTCTTCTTTTATATATTCCTATTCACCTTTCCTGTACCTTCGTCCAAATATAACAAAATAGCTCAAGGAATCAAAATAGGTTTTCCTTAAAGAGATATACCATACAGTCCCATACAATGACCAGTGTTTGGCCTTTATGTTATTTGTTCCTTTTACATGTTCCTATCTAAGTGTCTTAACATGATTTAATATTTTCCTTTTTCCCCCCTTTAGTGTCTTTTGGGTTCCTGATGAGTTCCAATAGAATGAAATCTAGGATCTAGGTCGGAGCATTGAGCAGTAAAGATTGATTTTCTTTTATAGACAACCATTAACTTGTTATTCAATGGCAGCAATGTAAAGTGTGTTCTTTTTTTTAAATAATTACAGACAATAGGGTAATATTCTAAAAATAATGCATTTGGAACCACACAACCAATAAAGGAAACATTAATTTTTTTATTTAATTCCTCAAAATGTGAAAAAAAATAGTTCTTTAAATTATTATTAGAAATATTTATAACATTACTTTTGTTATGAAATATAATCTTAAGAGTCAAAATATCCAAAACTTATTGGGACTTTTTGACAGTTTTAAAAACTATCAAAATCACTTAAATATATTTAAGGCTAAGCCATGAGTTCTGCAGATGTTACGTTTGACACGTTGTGTCACTGTTGATAGCTGTAATGCAAATATAGTGATTTTGAGACGATGTTGGTTCCTTTAGTATTTTTTAAAAAAGAATCCCTAAATTATGATCTAGTAAATCTTGGTATTGTCCTTGACCCACCTTCGGGGTGTTTTCACATTCTTCCCGGTGGTGAGATCTCTGTGTAATTTTCTTTGGCGCTCAAGCATGGCCTCCACTTCGCTCAGTACCTCGAACCCGTTCATCTTGTCAGGTTTGAATACATACTTCTTCGCCTGGTAGTCCGAGATGCTATTGAACAAAACGTCAAGGCACCTTGGCAAGATACCTCCGTTGTTGGGTCATTGTGTAGCATTTATATGGCTACAAGCTAATTTTCAGTCAACAAGTCAACAAAATATTACTTACCCAATATCACCACCCAGGCTACGTTCGAGAAAACATCGACACATCCGTCCCCTACTTCACCCAATCAACAAATGCCTGTGTAAGCCAAGAGTCCGGACACGCCCGCTAGTGTTCGCTAGCACTGTGCCAACCTAACCGACCCCAGAAGAGGAGAGTTCTCTTTCCAGAATATACATCATCGGCTTCTAGAAAGATATCGACGTTTCCATGGTCACACACGTCGCCCTCCTTTTGTGGATCCTGACTCCTTTGTTCATGGAGTTTTTCACCGTATAAAAGACCACCCAGGAAAATATGGCGTCACTCTTGGGTCAGGTCTGGAAGCTGATGGACGAAGCTTAGGCTTCAAGGACTTGTTTAAAAGAAAAGAATGTAAGGAGAAATTCATTTTTGGCATAATATTCTTTTTATTTTATTTTAATCAAAATTCTCTTTCGGATATATATTTACATACCTATTTATTATTTTCTTTTTGAACTATGTGTTGTGAAACATTAAATTTAAACTTAGCGCATTTAAACTTATGACTTAGGAATTATGAAAGGTTTATTTTGATTTATTGTGAAGAATTTAGTATGGACATTGTGTCAGAACATTCAAATGTTAATGCGCGAAATATTGTTTTTTGTGTGTAAATATTGAAGTAAACTATTCTATTTAACTTGTAATTTGGATTTCACAATGATTTGAGTAAAACACTTTACCTTTTGGAGATGTCTGTATGAACAGGATGTCGAAATTATTTATTTTAGACGCTTATTATGACTTTCATAAACATAAAATTTAAATTAAAACTTTTGCTACATTTAAATTGTGTTTTCTTATTTTGCAATATGTCAAGGAATTACTGGAGAAAGGGCATTTATAATATTAAATTTTAATATAAAATAATATAAAAAAAAAGAATAAGTAAATGGTACGCCCGAATATATCATATTGCATTCATATAATAAAACACTATTTTCGACCTGCCGTCTTTTAGTATATAATTAAGTCTGGTTATCCCTAGTTTTATGCTATCATATTACCCTGGCACCTCCCCTTTTTGCTTAATCATTCTACTTATATATATTTTTTGTTGTAAGAAGGACCCTGTTTCCTTTCTTTTTCATATTGGATTGGATTGCTGGGGACGTATTACGTGTCCAGCATCATCTAATAATAATTAATCTCACAGCCCACTCCTATTTTCATATTTTAATTCATATTTTAACGTTGTTTCCATTCTTTGTATTTGGGCCCCTCTAATCCTAGAGTTTGGGCTACAATTGTGTATGTTTTACCACTTCCTGTGATGCCGTATGTAAACAATAGGCTGTTTTTGCCTTGGATTAGGTCACTGACCAGGGGCAAAGCTACCACATCAAATACTTCCTTCTGTTGAGAAGACTGAGAAGACTTGTTTGAACACGTATTGGTACTCCTTGTAGTTGTTGGCCCTGTATTTCAAGCACGACTCCGGGGGGACGAGGGTTATTGTGGTGTCAGTAGCCATCAGGCAGGAAATATCACCATTTTGCAACGGCCTGAGACGGCAGAAAACCTTCACCGGATCTTTGGGCGGTTGCTTGAATTTCCCCGTTGTTTTCCTGGTAGGCGTCGTGCTCCTGCTGAAATAATCAATATTTTATAATTTTATATTATATTTTATATTTTTACATTCATGAGTATTATTATTAATAGCTTAATATAAGAAATACTAACTATATTAGTGTTGCGTGAAGATTAAAATACAATAGAAACTCCTTCCAAATGCAGTTAACAAAGATAACTAGGTAATGTCAACCTATTAGGATTTTTTATTATTTGCTTAATAATACTGTAATATCAATAAAAAAAATGTCATTAAACGATTTTAATAATACTTCCCTAATAATTACTGTAAAACTGGTGTTTTTGTAACTCATTTAAAGAGCAAATATATTAACAAAACTATTATATATTTTGTTTTGTGGTTGTGGTAACAAGAGGTATATATGAGTCATTCTCAAATTGAGGGACAGATAGGAAATCCAAAAATAAAAAAAAAAATCAGGAAAAGTAGGCCTATAATTTAGTGTCTGATTACACAAAATTTATTAAACAATTACATAATAATACCAGCAGAGCTTGACTTTACAATTTTCTTGTGTTTTTTTTAGTTTTACCAGAGTGGCTACCCATAATCCATCACTTCGCTAACCCTGTTCCAGATACACATAAATATGTTATAATCTCTATAATCCAAATAAAATATGTATTTTTACTAAGTGCGGTACACAATTTTGTTTAACAATAAAATTTTAAAAATCATACATTTTCTTCATTTAATAGAATTAGGATTTTATAAGTGAAGAATCATACAAAATTCATGAGTCAGTGATGTTAGATTTTCCAAAGTCCAAAGAAATTTAAGTTTTAAATTTCTTGTTTTTTATTTGTTTTTTATAACTCAAATGTTAATAATTATGTAATATTTTTTTTACTAAAACTGTTAGTGAGATAAAGTGATTTTATTGTCATTAGTGAAGTGACGCTGGCGTTAGTAAAGTGATGTTTGGGAAATCGACATTTACATTAAAAATTTCACTTTACGTTAATTTTGTCACATAACTGACGTTAGCGAGGCAATGACACCATTTTCGTCACCAAGCAACGTTAGCGAAGTGATAATACCATTTTCCTTACCAAGCAACGTTAGCGAAGTGTGTGTTAGCAAAGTATTTATATTAATCCTTTGCTAATATCTTATACTTAGATATCCTCTTTAGTTCAACATCTTCCCAAAGATTGCGAGTCTAATTTGAGATTCGGTATTCATAGATAAAATAAAGGGACAAATTTGGATTTTTCAAATAGTATATCCGGCTAAACGGTAGTAAAAAGTATTTAAACTATTACTATATTTAAAACAGCTGCTCTAGACAGTTTTAACAAAACAATAGTAACAGACCAACAAAAGCAACTCACATCATACTGCAGCAATTTTTCGACAGCGGCATCTTTTGGTCTCGCAATATCCCTTAGAAATGCATATGGTTAGGCCATCAGATTTCCTCTTCGCCCCACGGTGGTCTGAACCCTAACCAAAAGCATAATACATTTAGTAATTGGATTTGTACTTTTATAACATCATGTCTTTATTTTAATGAAATTTAGGGCTGAGCCTCATTCACAATTATGTTATGGTTACCTAACAACATTTCAATAGTAGTTTTTTTTATCATAAGTGTAAAATGTAAACCTGGCTTTAAGTGCAATCATTATAACCTGGGAGAACTAAACTTTTAAATGTCTATATTATATTGATTNATCATAAGTGTAAAATGTAAACCTGGCTTTAAGTGCAATCATTATAACCTGGGAGAACTAAACTTTTAAATGTCTATATTATATTGATTTGTCACCAGACAAATGTTATAAAATTCAAATTCAAATAAATGTACAAATATTCATTTATATATTGTAATCATTAAAACACTTTGTAGTTATTTAAAATTATCCTTTCTATATTTATTTATATTAATCCTTTGCTAATATCTTATACTTAGATATCCTCTTTAGTTCTACATCTTCCCAAAGATTGCGAGTCTAATTTGAGATTCGGTATTCATAGATAAAATAAAGGGACAAATTTGGATTTTTCAAATAGTAGATCCGGCTCAACGCTAGTAAAAAGTATTTAAACTATTACTATATTTAAAACAGCTGCTCTAGACAGTTTTAACAAAACAATAGTAACAGACCAACAAAAGCAACTCACCTTGTCCCTATTACATTAGCATGTGCAGAAAACTAAACTATGTTGCTACTGGAGAAATATTTTATTTATTTTGGCCAAAAATTTCAATTTTTTAAAAACTGTAGAAACACTTTCGCTCCCTTCGGCCGCACCTTAACACAGTGTTTATAAGCAGTGATATAGTAGAGCCAGAGCGGTCAAGGGCGGTGCCCTGGTACTTTAAAAGTTTTTTAGACAGTTTTGAAACAAAAATTCGGCACCAAACCTGGATGTGATAAGGCCTCGCGATGCATAACAGATACGAGGCCTGCTAGAGTAGTCTCACATTCAGGGTATTTCAGAGTACGTGATATTGTAGTTATTTTAGAACGGTTATCTATCATTTACCACAGCCTTACCAAGCCTTTTCTCCAAATACCCTACAACTTACACTATTTTCTTGTACCCAAGTGTGAGTGAGCCTAATTTAGATGAGTGTTTGACTTAATAGAATACCTCAAAGTAGTAAATGAGGAGAGGAAATTATCACTAATAATTAATGACGAGTCCGCAAGTTTAAATAAAATTTCTACACTCATAATTTAAATAAGAATTACAATAAATAAAGGATTTAAGAATATTTTTATTGATTTGGATAAAACGAAATTGCACAAACAATAAAAAACCTCTTATTGTTTCTTCAGTAACATGAACTTAATGAAGATCATGTAAAAACACATGTCACTTGTTTTGCATATAATGGCGCGCAGTGGGCGTAGCAAAAGGGGGATTAAGACTTTACACACCGGCTACCATCAGTAAAGGCCAAAGGGGTGTTTTAAATAAAAAAAATAAGCAAAATAAATGAAAATAATTTGAAAAATAATTATTATATTTACTATTACTGCTTAGACTTCCTTTTACTAGATTGAATTTCGCTACATTGCTGCCTTATTTTACAGGATTGGTTTTGCAGCCTTATTTTTATTTAAACTCTTACTAAGATTCTTATAAGAAGTTTATTCTTGCATTGCGTAGGGAGTGCAAAAATAGAGACCAACCCCACGCACCAAATGCACTTGCTACGCCACTGATAGTGGCGAGGGGAGGGGGTTCAGGAGTGGCAACTATTATTTGTGAGAGATTTCTTATAATTTTAATTTGACACTGAATAATGGATTTTAACTGGCAATCAATAACACTATTGATGATATTGAAGCAAAAATTAATTTCAAAGCATTTATGAACACATTAAGTATAATGTGGTGTTTAGTAAATCTCCTAAGGACACAAAATGATTGCTAGCCATCACTTCAACACTGAGAGCACTAAAATATGAAATTGGTCTAATGTGGTTGTCCCGCAGTTTTCAAACAATGGAGTCCATTTGGCACTTCTACCAGACATAAATAGCTTACTTTAATCTAAAGTCGATGAGTCAACATAAAATTCTATTGACAAATTAAAATGTTTGGGAATGTTTAAACTAGTTCAAAAGGGTTTCTGTATGATGTGACTCACTTTAATAACTGACAAGTCTTTCAGAATAATCGCAAGGGAAATAACATTCTGAATAAGACTGATGACCTGATACATCGTACAGTAAGAAGGAGTGAATCAATTAAATCCAGACAAGTTGAAAGAGTAAAATAAAGTTTAAAAGCATCCGAGATTGGGTAATTTAGTGGCGTGGATTTTACTGACAAGTTGTGACAACAATCATTTAATCGTCTGCAATATACACAATCTAATAGTTAGATGTTTCGCAACTATTTCAAGCTATGGAGTGAAAGAAATACAGTCACGTTTGTCAAGGGAAATATTCCAAAAATCGAGGGATAAAAAAAAGTTGCATCCGCTTTGAAACAGAACTGAAAACAAATGTTTCGAATTATTTCTAGACAATGTTGACTGTGGAGAAGGACGTATTTTAGAGTTTCTTAAACTCTCGGTCGATTGCTTAAAATCACTTCTTTGTAGCCGTTTGAGTCGGGGCGTAATTTTATTATAATGATTTTAATAACTACTCCATTATACTTTTATATGTCATATATATTATGTTACATCATTAATGTTTAGTAAATTAAATGGTCCAACTTTGAAACAATGGGACCCACCACCATCATACGTTCAGACATAGTTGCATCGTCGTTGGGCTGTGGAAACAAAATGGTGTTTTTCTATGTTTCTGAGCATAATATAACTTAATTCTGTTCATTGCTTTAATAGTTAGCATAAGCTGAAGAGATTGCCTTAAATTACTACTATGTATATATTCTTTGTAATTATAAAACAATTAAAGCGTTTTCTTAAATTGTAAGTGTGTAGTTTCTAAACGTTTAATTGGTAATCTAATTTTCCACATAGTATGCTTAAATATAAATATACTTTGAATTATAACAACCGCCCCTGTGCTACACCACTTTACAAACAAGACGGGAATCTGGATGGCTTTACGCCATCGAATGTGTAATATTTTATATATATATACAAATAATGTATTCTGAGCACCTCAAACCTCTTCACTAACTTTTTATTAAAATGTAACAAAAACAATCATTTAGAAATGAAGAGATGTAACCTAACGTTGGTTGGAAGAACATTTTAGAAAGGAACAAAATTCTTTGAAGCTAACATTGATGACATTTTACTATATTTGTGTTATTTTATAGGTATTGATAATGCATATCAAACGGGACAGCTTCAGATAGCACGACTATGTCTGAATATATTGAAATTGCTTTAGAAACTTTAGTAACCAACACATACT
Organism: Timema bartmani; assembly: GCA_902151455.1. NCBI lineage: Eukaryota > Metazoa > Arthropoda > Insecta > Phasmatodea > Timematidae > Timema > Timema bartmani. The sequence continues at coordinate 2,643 of CABFWB010009970.1, read as the reverse complement.
TCCCTTTCTACCAGATTCATACTATTGCATATTATACAGTAGTTTAAAGTAGCGACAGCCCAAATCAAAGAAGCCCACAGGGATATCCCCGGTGTCTCAGTCCGCCCCTGACAAATTACCGTATCTAAATGTGTGTGTTTTAGGGCATAGGGGGCATTACATCTGGAATGGCCTTTGCCAAAGTTCCACAACACAAAGAGACAGAAATTATATTGTTTACATAAAATCTCTCCAAGTAATATAAATCTTAACGAGGTGGTGGGGGGTGTTTATTAGATAAAACTCAAAGAGAAAAATCCAGGTGAGAGATATGGATCGGGTAAAAATACCCGGCAGGTAGGGTGTATATAATGGGTATATTCTCAAAACAATATCTAACACTGTCACTACATTTTGTTAGAAATATATTAAGGGACTACATATATCAAATTTAAAGTTGTTTATAAACATTATTAAAACTTTTTTTTAAAGAAAAATGCAGGGAAATTTATAAAAGATTAACGGGATTTCATGATTTAAAACCTAGCGACAATGAGGAACATTTCACTATTAACGAGCTTTAGGAGCAATTTAAACTTTTAGGGGATTCATAAGCTTGATATAGTTATTTAAACTTTAAAATGGGAAAGGAAATGTCCTGCATGTAACTTTTTCAATACATATAAAATATACTTATTGCAATACTTGAAAAAAGGTAACTCCAGCAAATGTGTAACTGCTTTGGTATATCCTTAAATTTGTAAATTATTGTGTAAAGAAGAGTATTTTGGTTTAAAAACACCCTTATTTGAGGTATATAACTCTCACTATGAACAAACTCAGATCAGCATATGAAAATGTCTGCGAAAGGGCCTACCAACTTTTCCGGGAAAGATATTTCCACATACACTCAAAGGTTCTTTTACATGCTATAATTGACATGGGACAGGCTTTACTTCCCCTGCGAAGGAAGCTATGATACGGATTTTCAAGAAAAATTCTTCGACCCCGGCCGGGTTTAAATCCACGAATATCGGGTTCTGAGGGAAGTACTTTACCACAACCCAAGACAGAGGTCAAGTGATTTAAAATTAAGGTGATTTTTCATAAAGGTCTAATTGTTATTGTTTTCCTTCCTGATCAGAAGATTATTGTTTAGATTGGAAATGTTCATGTTAGATACAAGTAATCGAGTTTTTACTTTTATTGCAGTACCGGTTATCTTTAAAAATAATCATACAAACTAGGTTTAGATTGAAAGAATGTTTTTAAAGTCATACTAAAATAATGAGCTATTCTTACTTTTTCATTTCAATCTCTTTCATGCTATTCACTTTAGTCATGCCTTGAATAAACTGTTTTAATGTAAATAAGCAGTTAAACATGAAGAAAAACTATAATAACCACTTTGGGGAAAATACCTTTGGTATTTTACATCACTGCTCTAGGCATTGAGGAGAAATGTAACAAACCATTACATTTTGGAGAAGTAAGCTACACTTTAAACCTCATAAGACTCCTTCACCCCCCGCTAAAATGAAGATTTGTTTAGCAATCAAAGACTAGATCAATTTTAAGATTTAAATGGTTTTAAAAATAGTCGCAGACAGATTCTAAAAATACACAATATCTAACATGATTTGATAAAGTTAGTCAAAGTTTTAACCTGCGATTGCTTTTATTATCCCCCAAAAGCAAGTGTTTTCGTATTTAATTGGTCAGATAAACTTATTCAAATAATAATGGCGAAATAGCTACGCCTATTGAGCGACGCACATTCTGTCACCAGCGTCGTTATCGCTAACAAGTTTTATTCAAATAAGGAAATTACACATTTGGAGCGATGTTCATATGAATATGTTTACTTTTTTTTTTGCCTTTTTAAGTTTTATTCAGTAAGAACAACATTACTATTTCTTTTTAGTTTAAAGTGGAAATAGGTTTTTTCGAGTGTGTTCCCTGCAACAGTTTTTTTTAAAGCACCGCGTCTTACTGCCTGTTGAGGCTAAACACATAAAATACTAATTACGTTGATGTGTTAGGGATGAGGAAGGTTTAATTCACAGGAAGTGCACCCGCATTTACGTGAAGAAAGAGTGGAAAGGCATTTGGATCCAAACAAAAGTTCACCCGAGCGGTATTCAAAATCCGATCAACAAGTTATCGGAAGTCCAGTATTTCGAGAGTGACCCCTTCGAACCAGTGTTTCTAGTTAATGTTTTGGTGACTGAGGACCAGTAGATGTAAGTTATGTTCACTGGTGGGACACTGGGCCCCCGGCAGAAGGAAGGGTTCGGGTGTGGGGCAACGGTTGTTTCAAAGATAGATAGGTAAAACCATTTTTGGGCGATACATTTTGAGACTATAAATAACACAAAAATTAATTTATTAAATGAAATATTGGTAAAAATTCCTAGTAACATTGAATTGTTAAGGATTAATTTGATTTTTTATAAACATTTTAAGTCTTGGTAGTGTTTGATAAATACGGTAATAGGTTCAGATTTTTTGACTCAATGTTGATACAGTTTTCCTTTTCTATTAAACTTCGGAGTAGTGGTTGAAATTAGAGTTTCAGACCACTTTCTCCCATAAGGTTAACATACAGACACGCAGACATAAACGTGAAGCTCGTCTAGTATGGTTCTAAGAACTGTTCAAAAT
>CABFWB010009969.1:0-10893 GCA_902151455.1 Timema bartmani | reverse complement strand
GACAAGCTGATTCCTGCCTCACCTCTTGGATGTTCCTTGTCCGGTAATTTTGTAAAATTGCCTCCTCGTGGCAGCCCGCATACAACATCTGGAGGGTTTAACACGAAGGGTGTCTAAATATCTGTCAAAGTCGTCTGTGTGGGAGTGAATGTGGGGAAGGCCCACCCCCTACTTGCCACACACAAAGCTGTTGTTAGTAAGTACTTTACCTTCCGGGAAAGCGGGTCAGACTACCTCCACTAAGTCCCCACTGAACATCTTAGTTTGAGAGCCCTTTTAGAGTGAATTCTAAGGCTAGGCACCTGACCTCTTCCAATGGATTAACGCCCCTACATGAGTGTTCCGCCACTCACAGAAGAAGGTGCCAGCTTCCCCCGCCGATGGAAGATAGGGGGCTCCCAGTTGTCCGTTAATGACAGATATCGATGGGAGGCACAGGGTCATCGGGCCTTAAACTGCTCGCTGTGTACGCTTTACGAGCGTGTCTAAGCTTGGAGGACACAAGCCATGATGAACTATAGGAGCCTTGATAGAGGTATCAATTCCCCAGAAACTGGATGCCGGACCCTGACACGGCAGGTTAGTTTCCACTTTGAAACGTCTATAACTTATATAAGGTGTCAGAGTAGTGACATGGCGGTGTCCTTTATGTAAATTGGGGGTAGCCCTGGGCCGGGACGAAAGTTCGTGAGTTTGAGATGAGTTTTCGCGTTCGGGGTGACTGCCCTAACTCGGATGGGACAAGAGACCTTTGGAATGTTCCTCATCCAGAAATCCTGGTGTTTTATTATCACATACAAATTAACTTTCAGACATAATCAGCAATTTCAAGACGTCTCATTTACATAAAGTACAAGATATGAATGAATTATCCATGAAGGTTATAAATAAATCCATATTAGAACAAACACTAAAAGTATCGTACACAGTGAGGCCAACTGACCAACAAAATCAACCTTCAGCTGAGTTAGGCGCTACTATATAACTTATTAAACACCTGTTATAGTGTCTCCTCATGGTAGCCCCTGGGCAATGTCCAGAGGGTTTACCCAATTTCCGTCCAAATCTCTGCCAAATCATTTGTGTGGGAGTTAATGGGGGTATCTCCTACTCACCGTACACTAAGCTGTTGGGATCTAGTACCTTCCGTGAAAGTTGGTCAGGACACCTTTACGAAGTCCCCGCTGGGCAACTTAGTTTGAAAGCCCTTTTAGGGTTATTCCTAAGGCTAGGCGGCTGACCTCCTCTGAGGCCCTAAACGGAGCGACATAGGTAAAATACCTTTTAGAGGGATTTTATATGATCGGGTTTAGACTCCCTGTAGGGCAATCTAGGTTAAAGTCCTCTTTGGTCGTGTTTAAACTCCCTTACGTGTGTGCCCAGCATACATGGAAGGAGGAGCCAACTCCTCCCGCTGATGGAAGTTTGGCCAAGTTGGAGGGGGTTGTCCCTAGCTGTCCGATGATGACAGGGACCAATGGCAAGCTCAGGGCCGTCAGTCCCTAAATTTCCCACTGCGCGCGTTTACAGAGCGTGGCTACGCTTGGAGGACACAGCCTTGCTGGGCTGTAGGAGCATAAAAAGAGGCGCGTGTTTTTCAGATACTGGTTTCCTGACCCAATATGGCAAGTGAGTTTCTGCTTTGAGAATTCCTAGACTTACATAAAGTGTTAGACTGGAGACATAGTGGTGTTACTTAATGTCCATTGCACACCGAAGAAGTTACAAAGGACAGGTTGTTCCAGGAATCTTTATTATTTACATAAGGACTATTTTAGGAACCGGACCTCTAGGTTGTTCTTGGAGCTATCTGATCTTGTTAAGACCTTGACTCAGGACTGTCCGCATGGTTTGGTACTGGGTCCGGTCTTGTGGTTGTTGATCGTGGACTAATTATTGAAATTGTATTTCAGGAAAGGAGTGAGTTGCTACGCCTACGTGGATGATAGACTTATTCTCATCAGAGGCAATAGAGGAAGGAAGCTTGAAGTCAGGGCTGGGCATGCGTTTGAATTGGTATTGGATGGGTTGTTGGAATAAGTCCCACTTTATGTCTTACGTCGTATATAGTGTATGCATGATGATGATCCGCCACATTTTAGCCGAATAGCTAGAATTATTTTTAATAAACGACTTAGAAACAAATGGATAGGTCATGCAGTACTTATTTTCTAGTCTGCTCACTCCCCAGACTTAAATTCTTTAGATTTTTATTCATGGGACTATCTGAAAGCGATTGCTTTTAATATCCCCTCCCCTATTTTGAAATAATCCACCAACGTATTGAACAAAGCTGCCAGCTAATCCGAGAAACACCTGAAATTTTAGAATGGACAATAAACCCAATGACAGTGGCTTTTAACCTTTTATTACTCGCAGCCCCCTACACATCCTAAAATATTTTCGTGGCCCCTTAGCTTTGATTAACATATTAATCATTAAAATCCATTATAAAACAGTGGCTTTATTTCCTGATTATTATAACAAACAATTAGAAAAACAGAAATTAACATACCTAAATGTATTTAATGGGGCCGTCTGCAGTTGAACATTTTTCACTAATTTTTATATTCTTGTTTCAATTATATTACTTCGATTAGGAGTCGATTTCGCTGCTTCATTTTAATATTTACCATTGTTGAAAATTCCTTTTCGCATAAATAAGTAGAAAAAAAGGGCAGCCAATTTTGAATGGTGAGGATAAACAGATGGGGATTACTATCCATGATTTATATTATCCATGCTTCCCCTATCCTCCATTACCCCGGAAAATTGAGAGCTTACTGTGCCTACCTGCTTACGAACATCGAATTCTTTCTTCCAAAACTTAAGATTTAAGATAATTAACTTAAGTAATAAGCAAATAACACTTTTAATTATTTTTTCGAGACCCCCAAAAAACCTTTTGCGGCCTCCCAGTTAAGAATAGCTATTCTATGACACGATGGTTACAGGATTGCATTCAGGTGCAAGGTGGTCATTTTGAGCACTTCCTGTAAAAGAAAGCAGCTACACATTGATGGAGAGAAAAATTGGCTATAGCTCGGAAACAAGGTAAAATAAAATTCATGTTTATATGGACTCTTTTCACATTTTTTGTGTTCCAAGTTCAGACCTGAAGAGGGTTTCACATGTTAAGGTGCAACACGACAATACAAAATAATATTTGCCTTACCAAGAGACGGCGTATTAACTCCTCCCCTTCGTAGTGAATGTTATTAGGAAACTCATAATCGGCGTTTGAAATATTAGCTAATGTTTTGTCCTGTGTTCTGAAAATAAAATATTATTTAAATTGATAGCATATAAATAATAACATAAAGTATTTGTTACACCTTCCAATAATATATTGCTTTTTATTGTGATGTAAATGATATAGAAGCTAGATGAGCACTAAATTCTTACCTAGATATTACTGTTTTGCAAATATATAATAGCATCTTAATGTGTATAGTGTTTAAAATAAAAATATTTATTTGTGATTATTTCCCTTACAGATTTTATCATATGTATTTTCAAAACTTTCTACCTGGATATTGCTGTGCTGCTTAATGTGGATAAAATCTTATTGCCGAGTAACATACTATTATAATGTTCACTGGTTTAAATACTGTACCTTTGTTTACTGAAAAAAAATGACTTATCCAGAATAATAACTCCTATAACGTGCTCAGATGAGAACAAAATAAAATCTCCTCTTTTATAATCTTGAAAAAAAAAAGTTTTGACTATATTTTTAACGTTAAATAATACTATTTGATTAGATTTTAGTTTTGAAATTATTCATTTGTAATTGTCAAACATGTTTCTAATGTGAAACATATTATGTCTGTATATTTATTCAAAATATAGTTTAATATTGAGTTTCTAAAACAGCCAGATAAAATTATTAATGTTAATAAATTGTGTAACTACCGGTAAATTATACATGTGTGTAAATACTATTCTAGATAATAATTGAGAGGTATATACTGTATATATATATAATAATTTCACTCATGCTAATAATGCATGTTTTGATGATCATTAACTTTATAGTAATAATAATAGTAGTATTACTAACCCGCTTCAGTAGCCGTATAGTCTAACGCGCTATTCATGTTTTAGAATGGCCTGGTGTTAATACAAGGAGATCAGGGTTCGATCCCAATCGGGTGCACTGAGAGTGATTTTTTAAATAGTTTTCCACTCTTCCTCCACAAATGCGGGTGCACTTCTTCAAAATTACTTTTTTCTAATCCCTAGCGCATTTGTGTAATTAGTACATAGGCGTAAATTTCGAATGGGTTGTAAGACGTGGCGATAAAGAAAATATTGTATTTTTAGTAATCATTTATAGAGGTTTACATATAATTGTCTATAACGTGAATTGTAATTTTTTAAATGTTTGTACTTAACTTTATACTACTGAAACTCTACGGACTGGCAGTTGTTTTAGAAAGCATGTGAAAAATTGTTTAGCTATAAATATATACTGCCCGTTCAGACTATGATACAACTTACAGAGGCGGCTTAAGGGCTGGGTGAACCTGGCGGATGCCCAGGGCATCAGATAGAGGGAGCGCCAAACAGAGCACCATCCTAACCTAACCTAACGTAGCCTGGGCATAAAAGGGGAGTTGATAAACATAGCAATAATTTTAGTACTTAAAATTTGACATATTGGTATAGTTTTTAAAGAGAATAAAATAGGATATAGTGTCACTCTTAAAAAAATTCTTTTACATCCATCATCTTAAAAAAAAATGACGTCTTAGAAGGTTTTTTTTCTGCAATTATCTAATAAATCGTTTATTACATCAAAGTGTTTGCTATAAAAAATAAAGAGAACACTTGAAAGATCGCTCCTAGCTTAACTCTATTATTTTCAATAAACATGTCAATTAAAATAAATGTTTGTTAATGAAAGAATCCTCCTAAAGTGGTGGGCATGGGTGCACCTCGACTATTATCTCATTTTATGTGTAGACATGGATTACCCTCTTTCTACAGGACCTCTGAGTGATGCCGGGATCACGATCAACTTAAAGTTAACTTAACGTAACTTAACGTAATGCCGGAATTACGATCAATTTAACGTTCACATAAAGTTAACTTAACGTATGTGTGATCACGATTCACGTAACTTAACTTAACAACTCGAGCCAAACATCTTCATTCTCGAGTATGATCTGTGATTTGTACTAGTTTTACAGTGATGATCTGTGAATGTTTACAGTTTCCAATCAATATAATAAATATCAAGAACAAAACTTTTTTGATAAATTTAGCTTTCCTATTATAGTTTAATTATTTTGATTCAATGTCTGATCAACAAAACTTACGCTAACATTGATTATAATACCAACAAATGAGTAACTAAATAGCCCTGTTGACATCACTCGCATAATGATTGGCTGGCTAGATCACGTGATACCCTTCAAGTAACGTTCACTCAAAGTAAAATACCTCCCAAGACATCTCTTACGTTAAGTTAACTGCAAATCAACGTTAAGTTAACTGCCTCGTGATCGCCTCCATTTAAACACACGAGGAAGTTATTTACGTTAAGTTACGTTAAGTTAACGTTAAGTTGATCGTGATCCCAGCATAAAGACCTCCTCGTGTGTTTAAATGAAGGCGATCACGATGCAGTTAACTTAACCTAAGAGACGTCCTGGGAGGTCTTTTACTTTAAGTGAACGTTACTTGAAGGGTATCACGTGATCTAGCCATCCAATCATGCGAGTGACGTCAACAGGGCTATATAGTAACTCGTTTGTTGGTATTATGACCAATATTTACTCTTTATTGTATGTTCTAGTGATCAGACATTGAAACAAAATAGTTAAACTATAATAGGAAAGTTAAATTTATCAAAACTTTTTTGTAATAGATATTTATTATATCGATTAAAAACTGTAAACATTCATAGATCATCACTGTAAAACTAGTACAAATCACAGATCATACTCGAGAATGAAAATGTTTGGCTCGAGTTGTTACGTTAAGTTGAGCCAAACATCTTCATTCTCGAGTATGATCTGTGATTTGTACTAGTTTTACAGTGATGATCTGTGAATGTTTACAGTTTCCAATCAATATAATAAATATCAAGAACAAAACTTTTTTGATAAATTTAGCTTTCCTATTATAGTTTAATTATTTTGATTCAATGTCTGATCAACAAAACTTACGCTAACATTGATTATAATACCAACAAATGAGTAACTAAATAGCCCTGTTGACATCACTCGCATAATGATTGGCTGGCTAGATCACGTGATACCCTTCAAGTAACGTTCACTCAAAGTAAAATACCTCCCAAGACATCTCTTACGTTAAGTTAACTGCAAATCAACGTTAAGTTAACTGCCTCGTGATCGCCTCCATTTAAACACACGAGGAAGTTATTTACGTTAAGTTACGTTAAGTTAACGTTAAGTTGATCGTGATCCCAGCATAAAGACCTCCTCGTGTGTTTAAATGAAGGCGATCACGATGCAGTTAACTTAACCTAAGAGACGTCCTGGGAGGTCTTTTACTTTAAGTGAACGTTACTTGAAGGGTATCACGTGATCTAGCCATCCAATCATGCGAGTGACGTCAACAGGGCTATATAGTAACTCGTTTGTTGGTATTATGACCAATATTTACTCTTTATTGTATGTTCTAGTGATCAGACATTGAAACAAAATAGTTAAACTATAATAGGAAAGTTAAATTTATCAAAACTTTTTTGTAATAGATATTTATTATATCGATTAAAAACTGTAAACATTCATAGATCATCACTGTAAAACTAGTACAAATCACAGATCATACTCGAGAATGAAAATGTTTGGCTCGAGTTGTTACGTTAAGTTACGTGAATCGTGATCACACATACGCTAAGTTAACTTTAAGTGAACGTTATGTTAAGTTAACGTTAAGTTGATCGTGATCCTGGCATTAGGCTCGAGCGGCCAAACCCTTGAAAGGGGGCTTAAACAATGTGAAGGGGTCCAATTTAAGAGGGAGGAACTACTACCTTACACTGACCTATCAATAAATCACCACATGTAGTTTAGTTTCACAATTTACCTAAGGGAAAACTGAAATTTATTTTAACCTACAACCTGGTATTCAAGACTTTCTGAATAAGGATGATTATGCTGATGGTGATGACACATACATTATGACACAACATCAACACATATAGTAGATTATCAGCTATAAACACAAAATATTATCAAAACTAAAAATTAGTCTTTAAAATTGTGCTGGAAGGTCAAGCACACTACCTTAACTCCAACTGACAGATACAATAATAGTAAAGCACTCCTTAATAAAACCTTATAGTACCAAAATCAATCAACTCTGTCCAAATATGATAAACTTTTGGTTAAACCACTGACAAACAGTTCATTTCCAGAGTTTTCGTCCGTTCGCGTGAAAAGTTGGCACGGCTGTTTGAATTACAATCGTAACTCAGAACTATTTACTGAATATTAATGGGAGATATTGTCCGTTGGGATAATTATTTCCATAGTCCAAGCCGATAAAGAAATAGGGCTTAGCCCGTGGTGGAATCTCAATGCTGGACAAATTCACCCAGATCAGCGTCGGTAAAGCCAGCTACTTCGGCCCGGGAATAAATTCAGTAGAGGTATCCCAGTGGATCAAAGTCCTTGAGGATTGATTACTCGCCGGTACTATCGTGGGAGGAAATATAATATAGTCTTGCTCTACTCGTAACTTGTAGGCTGTACTCAAACTGAGATGAAATCCACAAGTCCCCACGTGGCAGAAACTTTCAGGAATTCCTTCAACTGAACCAGGAAGTGGATAGTTTGACGATCCCTTCTTTATGCATGCAACGAGATATTAATATTACTTAATAACCGAGCACTTTCCCAAACCCAAGCTTGGGCTTTACCACGTGGCTTCCTTGTTGTCAACAACATGCCGCTGGTGACCAGTTCTCCTGCCATATAAAAACAAGGATCCTCCCACTTTGACCTCCATGTGTACCAACCCTCAAAACACGAAATGTTCATCTTAGGCCTTAATCATAATTACATTTTATTACATGAAACATACACTTAGTTAACTATACACTATGAAGGCTATTTTTCTACCAGAAGCTTGAGCCTAAGCAGTTTTCTGACTCAAAGTGTACAATCCTGTGGTATGAAAAGCGAAAAATAAGCTACCAAAACTAAATACACCCAAAGCAAATATAAGCAAATTATACTTCATCTAATTTTTAAATCGCCCCTTTATGCCTCAATAGTAAACTTAAATACTAATTAGAGTTTATTATTTTACGAAATATGAACTTTCTCCTAAATAAAACCATTCTAGTCAAAAGGTGGTTTCTGGCTGGGGTTGAGGCAAAAATATTTGTTGAGGGAAATTAAATGACCTTTCCTTCCACCAAGAAGTTCCCTCTTCTTCCAAAAAATGGCAGCCTCCAGAAATGTCTGGTCCATGTATTGTTGTGTCTAGATAGATGGCGTAGTCGGACAGTCACTTACACACTGGATACAAAATATGTTATTATACTTTTATTTGTATTCCTAACTGGTTTCGTACAATCTCGCAGTGAAACGTTTTGAGTATGATTACTATTTGCAAATTTCCCTTCAGATTATTTTCCTATCATGCCCAGGCTACGTTTTATTTGAAGCTGCTAGGTGGGGATTATTTTCATGTTTCCTACCATTTCCCGGTTATATAAGGGATCGCCAAGAAACAATTCCTCCCGGGCGAAAAATTTACCCCCAGCCGTCTCTGACAACTTACTAAAATTGAGGCGAATGTATTAAGATTCACCTGGACCTGAATACATTATTTAAACTCTCTTACTGTAAAAATTGACCCAGATCACATCTGATTCAACTCCGGACACCCAGGTCAGAGTATAGAGTGAAAGTCGGCACATCAATGATGTGTGTAAGAACGAAGCTGAGTGGGCCATTAGTGTGAATGGAACAGTAGTGGCGTTGATTTGCTTGTTAAGCGCAAAGATTAATAATTGTACAAGAATTGACGTCATAATGGGAGTGGCGTAGTAGTGTAGTCTTGAGCACAATACTGTGGCACTACTGGCCCGCTAACATTTTTTCACTACTACTTCATTCAAACAGCTGTGATACTAAGACCTCACTCACACTACTGGTTCGCCCAGCTTCGTTTTTGCATACCGACTATTGTAATAGTTTTTCTCGAAAGGTTAAAATGAACGGGAGTCACATACAGTCCATCGAAAGGTCTGTGACCAAGCAGCATCTCGTAGATTGTAACGCCAAGCGACCAGAGCGTAGTGGTATGGTCAAATGGTAGTTTGGCAATTGCTTCAGGTGACATATAAGGGACAGTGCCCACACGACCGTTTCTTTTCTTGGAGGGCGTTTTATTTGGCTCTGAAATTGGCAAACATTTTTAGCCTTTTATCTATACAACATGAAAATAAACTATTGTAAATACCTTGAATGCGTAAACTTACACAGTTAATAAACTTGATAAAGATTATTGAATTTATTTCTATTACTTATTTAGTCAACGTCCAAAAAATTAGGGTTGGATTGTTATAATAAACATAAATTCTTCAAACACAATTCATAGCTCTGAGCCACCTTGAGAGAAACGTTTACTTTAATCCTGTACAATCATGCTCGATAAATACTGATTCCCTCCCGCCTCCATGTAAAGGATTTACGTATGCCTTAATTACACTACTAGGATAGGGACGAGTAAGGTAAATTTTAGAGGAAATGTACCTGTATTTTGGTGGAGGGAGAGTGAGAAACCATTTAGGAAAAACCATCCTCACTACTTCCGACAAATACATTTAATAAACCTTAGACTTAATATTTAAAAAATGCACCGTCACACACAATTAAATTACCACCACCAAAACCCCAAATTTTATTAGAAATACAGAAATGATAGCTTCGAAACCATGAAAGGCCACTTATATTATTAAAATTTCTGCCCTTACCTACTATGCATCTAGAGTAATTTAATATTCATACCTTGTCTTAATAAGCTTTACAAATAAAAACAAACACATTATCTTGTTTATCACAACAATCACTATTTACATAGAATTTTTTTTAAAAAACTATTCAAATATATTTAACAAAATTCAAATTTTCAAAAATAAATTATTTGTAACCTGCCCTAAAATTATTTGTTACACTTAAAAATAAAAACATATTCTTATTAAAGCATGAAAAACAATTCCCATTTTGAATTATCTCTTCAAGCTCAATTTTCAAAACATTCGAATTTTCTTCAATTTGTTGCAAATAAACTACCCTTAAATTAATTTATTTTAGATAAATAAAGATGTATTATTAATTATATGTAAAATAGTCTCCCGATACAAATTTTGAACCAAATCGCTAAAGCCATTTTTTTTAATATTCAAATTAAAAAAAGTCATTAGTAAACTACCCATAACCAATTTTTTCCTCCAAAACAAGTATACAGCTTTATTTGTCATGTTCATGTCAGACACTCCCAAGATATACATTTTAGGCAAAATCGTTATAGATATTTTCAAAATAAATTGAATTTTCAAAAATCACTCCTCAGTAAAAGAACCTTTATCGAATTTTATTCAAAACAAACTATACAGGGTTATTTGTCATGTCAAACATTGCCAAGATACCCATTTAGAACCAAATTGTTAGGGCCATTTTCAAAATATTTACAGTTTTTTACAAATAATTCAGAAGTAAACTACCCATAAATGAGTTTTTACTCTAAAAACTAGTACCTATATATAGACTGTTATTTGTCATGTCAAACATATCCTGAGAATTGCATTTTAAACAAAATTGTTACAACCATTTGCGAAAAGTGTGGAATTAAAAAAAAATTACTCATCAGTAAACCACCCATAATTGAAGGGCTAGGGTTAAA
>CABFWB010009968.1:0-10894 GCA_902151455.1 Timema bartmani | reverse complement strand
CCCATGGCTACGGCCTTGAGTTATTACCCACAACCACATGTAACGTCATCATCGCTGTTGGAAACTTAATATGGCAGTTGACAGGCCATGTGTATAGCGTTGAGGCTGACCTCTGAGCCTGGTGGGAGTTAGTAAATTTGCCTTGAAAAAGTAATTGGTGCCCGCCGCACTACCGTTAGTTTTGAATGTGGTCTAAGGTATAAAAATGTTGGGGACCTCTGAGTCTAACATGAATAAGAGGGGAGTTAGGATAGAGACTAAGAATAAACCAGAGAAACAAACATCTCCACTGCAAGGTTATCAACAGGGAAACTATACCCTGATTTTGGTAGGAAGAACAGTTTAGGAAATTCAAACATATTTCTTTGCGACCAACAATGATAACATTTCACTTTATTATTTGTGTTATTGTACAGATACTATGCAGATAATATGACTTGATGTATGAATATATTAAAATTGTTTTAGTAACTTTAGTAACTTCTACTGTTCTTCCTACCAAAATCATAATTTACCTGATACCTATGTTTCATAAAAGACAAAATAGAGGGGAAGTATTCAAGGAGTGGTCACACTAGAAGTATCAATGGTGTTCAAATTATAAATATTAGGGTTCTCAAAATTTTGATTCAAACTGCCGTAGCCAACATTTCACTCAATGAGAAGAAGCTTAATATTTTCCCAATATTTCATTCAAAATTCAAGTATTTTTAGTATCAAAATTAAAATAAAGTATATTTTCAGTATTTGTAGACACCCTGACATGTAATTAGTATAATAAAGTAATAGTAATTAATTTATGACTTTAATACATGAGAAGTAACATGACCTGTTTACATGTATAGTTATTATGTGTTTTAGTTATACAATGATATATGAATATAATGGTTATTAAATCGTTTATTGAGTATTAAAAGACTTTTTATAAGGATTATTTTTATATTAGATACATACTTTATACATAAAAAAAGGTTATAATGCAACATGGAAACTAAACATACAATCAATAATTTAGGTGTATTGTTACTTTCATATCTTATGTATGGTTTTGTACCTGAATTGTTCAATGTTTTGAGTATACTGTAATATGATTTTTGTGCTACCATATATTGTGATTCATTTAATTTTAAAATAGCTTAACATATTTTTTTTCCTCTTACACTACATACCTTCATTTTTTTTATGTTCTTACACTACATACCTTCATTTTTTTTATGTTCTTACTCTACATACCATCATCATTTTCGTCCTTCATTATCTGCATACAACCATTGTCAAAGCATATAGCCAATACTGGACAATTTTCCTCGATGTAGCCATGGCGCCCATCATACCAGTCCATACCAATCACTTGCATTTCTTCTAACCCCACTGGGACACATAAGACACCTAATTTCATCTGCACAAGGATTTAAAACTCCTCAGAAATATCTCATTAAAAAAAATTAAAATGTGGTCTCATAAGATTTTTCAAAACAAATGTTTTACTAATTTCAACATGAAAATTGGTTCTGGGTGACTAAAATAAGTAAATTTTACCCACAAAATGATTCATATGTTAAATTATTTTGTTTTCTTAGATCTGAACAGTGGACCTACACAAAAAAAGTAGCCCTTCTATCTCATTTATTTAAAACAAATTGCGAAATCTGTAAATGATTTATATCTAAATTCTAATACTAAGCTCTAGCATACTAAAATGTCTTAATACTCTTCAAATTTTCAGTTGTGTGTAAGGAATAGTTATTCTAAGGTAAAATATTGTGTGTGTCTTCATTCAATGAAATAAATAATTATAAGAATAAAAATCAAAGGTTTGTGTTAAAGAATTAGAATAAGTTCATTGTTTTGAGATCACTAGTTAAGCTTATTAATGTCTTGGGACAAGTTTCAGTGTTCGTTAATATAATGAGTTGCATCTCATTGAAATGTTTCCATAAATAGAGCAATTATTTTTCTTTTAGTGTTAAATGTTGTACTACTTATTCAGACTAGCTGCAACTTCCATTAACTTGAGAGTTCAAGATGAAATTGAATTCTAAGAAAATGCATGAATAATCAATCGCCTGATGAATATGGAACCCCATTATAATTTGAAGAACGGCCTCATGGATCAAAGCTCAAGTTAGCAGTCAAACATTCTAATGCTAACATAACTCTTGAAATATAACATACATGTTGTCATTTATTATATAAAACCCGCAATGGTGGGCAAACAGGCACAGGAGTAAGTCTTGTCTAGAAATTTTAGTAGATGACATATTAGGAGTTTAAATTTAAACCAAATGTAATTATGTTTTTTTAAATGGTTTGCCACGCTTTCTCTATGCAAATGTGAGTACATTTAATTTGAACTAAGCCTTTATCATCCCTAACATTTTAGTATTAATATGTGAATAGCCGGACAGATTGTAAAAGACAATGAACAAAAAAACATTTAAGCAAATCCTTTCCCATCTGGCATGCTACCATAGTGTTAAATCTATCAGAGCTGCAATAAAGCTATTGGAATTACAGAAGATAATTTTAAATCTTGCATACCCAATACCATTTTCACTGTTCAATAATAATATGCATAGTTGCTTGTGAAAATAAACATTTTTATGAATTTAAAATTCAGTTGTTCTCTTCTTCATGTTACTCCAAATGAAGTATGCCCAAATTGTTATCAATAAAGCATTTCTTATCAATAACAACCAGATTTTTTTTAAAATAATGTATTCTCCGTTGTTTACTTAAATACTCAATCAAATGAATGTCTTCTGGAAAGGTAAGCATTTGTAAACCCAGAGATTTTTTTTTATAGGTTGCCCACTTTCAACCAACATGTAGGCCTATAAAGTCACTAGCATTTGTCAATGTCTTATTTGTTTTATTAACTATAAAATTCATCTAAAAAGTTATCAAAAGCAACACCCCCCCACTGTGGTAAAATGAGTTTCCTTTGAGTGCCAAGAGAAATGACAAGAAAATATGCCAAAAGTGCCATGCTATTTTGCTGAATAATACAGGATTTTATTTAAATTTTAATAACCTATAAGTCTTTGAACTTCTTGGACTCAAAATTTTAGATAAACTAGCTAACATGCTTGCCAATCCAATTATTATACATATACTTTTCTAATTTTTAAATATAATAAAAAAATCACTAGCCAAGATACTTTTTAAATATTTTACTGTTTCATTTAACATTAATTTTTAAGCTTTGAAAATTCAAATAGCTTGAAATAGACTAAATCACTGAAAAGAACATAAAAAACTGAGAAATAACAAAGTTTACAAAAAAAACTTACTTTAGATTTTACGCTAATATTGAGTTATGCATAGCAGCTGTTTCAGTGACCATCAACTTTAGCATAGTTATAGTAAAATAAATAATTGGCTTGGAATCAGAAGGGGAGGGGGAGGGACTTCAAATCTGGTACCATTGCATAATATGAAGAGGTTGGAGTGGATTATCCTGATCTTCAAGATTTATTTCATCCCTATAGGAATCACTCATATTCACTCGCCTTATCAATGTCAGCTGCCACTTCTAATTGTTCAGATCTTTCACTTTCACTAGAATATAATTCCTCTTCAGTCTCATTATATACAAATTCAGTATCGCTGCTTTCATAATCACTAACAAATTGATCACGCTCGCTTGAGCTATCAATAAATATTGCAAGTATTTCTGTGTCTTGACTCACCGCTTTCCTCTTAGTAACCATGTTTACAAACAAGGCCAAAGATAAAACTCATAAAGTAAAAAGTTATAAAATAATTTTCTTGTTTGATATATCAAAACTTTAAGTGCAAAGATAAATAAAAGTAGCATGAACATACGAGAATGCAGTGGAAATAAAATCCACCCTATTTGTGGACTTAATACTGAATTAAGAGCTAAAAAATATGGGATCGCTGTGAGGGATGCTGGCAATTTTAGCAAATATTTCGCACATCGCTTTGAGCGAGGTTGGCCCTCAAAGGGTTAAATAACAGGCTTGCATTGAAAATCTGACTGTAGACATGAGAGTAATGTATTAGTCTCATGGTGGGTGGGACTTTTAAATTGAGTAACATTTATTTTGATAAGTCCTCTAAAATTTAATTTTGAGTGGACTTACTAGTGTTTTTTAAAAGTTTCAATGAAGTTCAATGTGTGGTAATTCAGAGTATTTTTTAGAAGATTCTGTTTTGAATAATAGATCTATAAGCAGTAGCATATGTATAGTGTACCTTCAATTAAATTCTTTTAATTTGTTTGATTAAAGTTATTTATTGGCAGCATTGAAAATAAACACAATAAAACAAATATAAAACGCCCTTACACACACACACATTCCCTGTGTTTTCCTAGTCATACAGGTGAGTGACAACTTTGACTGAGTTTAACTGCTTCAGTGGCCACATGGTCTAAAGCGCCATTCTCGCAGTAGACTAGAATGCCAAATATGGTGAGATCGAGGTCTGAATCTCAGTCGGTTGTACTGAAGGTGGTTTATCCAAAATGGTTTTTCACTCACTCTCTCTCCACCTAAATGTGGATACACTTCCTCTAAATATAACCTTCCTAATACCTTAAACCATTAGCATAATTAGTACATAAGCATATAGCCTGAGGTAGTAAGCTGTGCTAAAAAAAGCTTTGAATGAGGTTAGTTTTTCCTAAAATGGTTTCCCACTCTCCCTTCATGCAAATGTGGGTAAAATGTCTAAAATTTACCATCCCTATTGCCACTAAATTAATGTAGTTAAACATTTCCCAAATATTTTTGCTCACGAAACACTTATTTCAGTTAATATTCATGGAGCACATATAACGTTTGGTCATTCAGTTATCAAATAAAAAAGTTGCATTATTAATGCTCAAATACATTTAAAACTATAAAAATGCTTAATTTTAATGGGATCAATGTTTCAGCTTATTTTTATCACAAATTTGTTTAATGTTAAGAATAATGCTGGAAATTTGGATTCTCATTTTAAGTCCAGCATCAGTTTTATTTCTTTATATTATTTTTCTTTACAGCTTAATATGTAAATACAATCTCAGATAAATAAGTTTGTATCTTTGGGCCAGTTTCATAGTCAGATTTAGTACGCCTCAAGTGCGGCACTATACTAAATACAAGATGTCACCTACCTGAAATTGAATGGAATGGGCCAGTTTCATATGCGAAACTGGCCAATTCAATTTTGGTCTAGGTAGGTGTCGTCCTGTATTTAGTATTGACTCTCACTTTAGGCGTACTAAATCTGACTATGAAACTGGCCCTTTGTCTTAGTGTCTTAGTTTAGTTGGTTTAGCATGATTGGTTTCCAAATGCTTAAAATGTTTACTAGGAGACATAGAAGTATTGGCAAGTATATGGTTGCACACAATGCACTGCGCATAAGAAGTACCTTTGTTCACAGCACATATAAAATAAAAAGACAAATAACTTTCATATCACCCTCGTTTCAGTCTTTTATCATCTTCTTGATTTTTTCTTTTTTTTATGCATTTCAATCTGACAACGTATTTTTTCATTATTTTCAGCCAAAGGTACATTTACTCTTTGCTTTAGCGTTCCTTCTTTCAGACACAAATCCATGTTGACTGAGAAACACTTATTCTTTATAAGAAAAAAAAACTACATATGTAATTTGTCAGAGCTAAGCTAGTTTCGTTATGTGAGCACACTATGTTGAGCACTAGATCCCTAGCTCACAGTCAAGTGTTCACATGTTCTGTGACCACAAACCAAGTGCTATGTAGTGACAGGTGCATATAGATTTGTGAGGGAGTGGCAGTGACACTTGCTAAGAAAGGAAGACAGCAAAGCAGTGGACGTGATTGGAAAAAATGCACAAGTTTTAACATGTTTGGAAACTATATTCCAACAATACAGAGTACGAGATATGTTATTAGCCAGATGAAATATTTCTATAAAAATGATTATATTAATATTACCTTAAACTTATTCGAGTTATTTTATTTTGTTTCTCAAGTTTTTTCATGGAACCCCTATATGTAGAACATAGTTTGGAAAATGCTGTATTGAACTATTAAAATCAGTATAATCATTCCCAGTATTACCATGATCAAATCATCCACCATCTTCACCATAATTATAATTATACTTATCAACTATATTATAATGATTTATTGGAGAGCCAAGATATATTCATACTTACAAGAAAGCTGCCCTGGTTGTCATAAATGTGAATCTCTCCGGTACGCATACTAAATAAAAGCATTTTGCCATCAGGTGACCATTCTACACCAGTTAAAGTGGTTCCTTTCAATTCTTTTCCCCAAATGCGGTTGCCGTCAACAGAACCAACAATAACAGCACCTAAAAATGTTGATCAAAATAATTATAAATATTTTCCTTAACATACTAACTTGTTTTATGATATTTTTGTAAACAAAACATACAAAAAGACAATACAATACATGAAAAATACTATAATAATACTAAAAAATGTTTATACCAATTTAGTCCATGCCAATTTGTGAGTTATTCAAAATTGTATTTCTTATATTTTTGCTATTTGCATTATGATGTTGAAATTTATATTTAGGGGTCGACAAATTTTTCTTAAACAATAAAAATATGTAGCACAACTTCCTTTGGATAAGAAGTAAAGCTGTCAGTCCTATGTCGATTGTGGTATGTTATAGAAAACTGGAAAGTATATGAAAGTACCTTTTCTGGCAAAATTGGTAGATCCTTTCAATCTCGCTCATGAAAATTCTCATGTGCTGATATAGTTAGTCAATTCAAAAAGTGCACATTAAATACCTCAAATAAATAAATTAATATATTTCTATAAATTAATTGGAATAACATGAAATATTATGTGTTCTCATGTTAGCATATTACAAAGAGGAAAGGAACAATGATCCAGACTATGTCCAAGAAAATTGAAGTTTAGTAAAAACAATTAAATTATTAACAAACCAATAAGGATTTGAAATGTGCAATATCTGTGTTTGAACAGTATAGTAAAAATTTTTTACAAAGATGCCCATTACTGGGAGCTTACAAACCATATGATAGTGTGGTGAAATAGACCAAGGCCTGATGAAAATGACAAGTAAAAATATAAACTTTATCATCTAAAACATATTATAAATAGCATCTGAAAACAACATTAGCATTATTGTATTTGCTCTGGGACCTTAAAACCCCTTAAGCTATAGCACCAATAAACCAAACAATGACTACCACCATTGAAAAATACATAAACCCATAGCTTAATTGTGATATAATTTACAATTATTTCATACACACACATTAAGAGCTTCAAACCCCTTAAGCTAGAGCAATTATAACCAATATAATACACTCGAATAAAATACAATTTTCATACACCAACATGTTTATCTTAACGATTCCCCAAAATAAGCTCATATGTCTTTGTCAAAGACAATTTATACACCAGACCCATAGCTTCCAGGTTAAAATGGCTGCCCTCCATGGGAGAGCTTGAGATATTCAACAGAGGTATCACTAGGTGCCATCAAGGGACATTTAAAAAAGCTCACCTTAAGCATGGTTTCACTAGAGAGAGGACACAAATATCCTTATCAAGTCAATCAGCCGGCTTCCACAAAGCTAGGTTTGGGTATCAAATCAACCCCCTATTCAAATAATCCTACCTTACAAAGAGCTTACTCAAAATGCACATTATGATTACAACTGTCCCTTTATGATAAACATGTTAAAAATGAGTAATTTAACAACTGCAGATTTGGAAGTGCTTTTATCACCAAGCATTGACACTAGTGGACTCCAACGTTGAAGGACTTGAGCCGGCTCAAGGAGCACCGTGAAACTTTCATAATGTTGAGGTTCTGGTATAGCCGTGTCTGTGGTTTGGCGCTAAGTGACAAAGAGGCATAATACTAATTTCCATTTGAGTCTACAATGAATATTGTTTCATTAAATATTTACAAAGAATAAACAGCCATTCAGGAAAAACTCAACAACTAACAAAAAATTGGCTAAGTGGCTAACAGGAACTCTGATTAACTACTAAATGGTAACATTTCTAAATGTGAAATATACTTAAGTAAATCCATATAGAGAGTTTGAGAATGAAAAATAGTTTAAAGAAAACATGATATTTAAACCAAAACATCCTACTTAGAAATTTGACACCTCGAAGCCTACAGGTGGTAGATACCTCTCCACCAGAGAGACTAGCTCATCAGCAGCCATTCATTCAGCTTTCTCATTTTGGTCAATACAAGCTTATATATATGGCATTCACGACCTAAGTTTACTTGGATGACAGCTCAAAAAGTTACTAGAAATAGTCCCTAAAATATCACTACACCAACAGCTGATATCTGTCACCGTCCCTTGAGACAGCTGTAATGAAAACATATGGTAGTAGAGTATGAATATGTTAGTTAACCACAGTAATTTAGCCAATATTATGCCTCCAAGAAATTTTGAAATTGAAATTTTTGAGTCACTAAACTGAAATAAAACACTAGAAACGGATTATTATATATTAATATATATTATAATCTGAAAGAAAAACATTTTAAACTGATTAGTTTAGCTGAAATAATAACACTTTAAACTTATTAATATAGCTGAAAGAAAAACACTTTAAACTTATTAATATAGCTGAAAGAAAAACACTTTAAACTGCTTAGTATAAGATGAAAGAAAGAATTATTACAAAGTATAATACACATTTAGCTACTAAATATATTAGGCCTATATTTATTTTATAGTCACTGCACAAATTAATTTTTATGGTTTTGGAATGTTATCTATCATGTAATATGTTGCTTGTAAAACATGTTTGATAAAACTGTTATTTTAGAGGTGCTTTAACACTGTAGGTACTTTAATCAGGCGATAGCGGTACTGCCAGCACTTCTTCATCACTGTCATTTTCGTTGTTGCCTATTTATATGATGAAAGGTTGAGTTCTATCATACATCCAGTCTACAAACTACACCTCGGTTGAAGTCGTAGATTGCTTCAACTTAAACTCTTGGAGTAGGTTTCTTCTTTATCTTCTTTTGAGGAGTCGCCACTTCCTTTGGATTTTTCTTCCAATATCTGCAACAAAATTATAAACAGGGGAATATGTTAGTTATGGAAATACTTCTAGATAAACCAACATTATAATAACATGTGGAAGTAAATTAATTTCAAAGCTACCCATTTTACATTATTATTTGGATTTCACGATGTCACCAATAATGATTTTTTTTTTAAATAAGTTTCACAAAAAATTTTCAATAAAAATCATATGCCCCTACAATCAAACACACGATTTAAAAACCAGTTTTCAAGAATATATGCAAACCTAACCTACTCAAACAATTCCAATAGAGCTATGCTACACTTTTATTATTATCTTGGTATTAATATGCAGCAATGCAAATTTACTTCAAACACTTGTTCCACGAAAAGATCATTGCCTATTAAAATGTATACCTAAGGCTATAGCCGAATAGTCCAGTACACTTGACTTGATGCAAACTTGATGAATATACACTTATCACACACTTGAGATCAAAAACTGCAACATACTATTTGGATGGCAAACTATCCTTTCCACACCCTAGAGTTCGCAGTGCTGCTTCCTACCAATGAATTTAGAAACTATTTTAAACGCCATCTATCAGCCAGTTATCACAGATCCCACTACCCTATGAACTCTAGCTCTAGCAGACAAAGAAATAAACAATTGCCAGTCAAACACCGCATCAAGGTCGTGTGACTTTCTATCACCCTAGGACTAAAGGGTGTGTGAGGGATGCACCAGCACAATTCGTGACTATTTGGGTGGATCTACACTTGATCACTTGATTGCCAATGCAATTATCATGTAAACATCAAAGGTCGATGGTGCGTGAAGTAGACTATTTGGATACTGTCCTAGTTTATTTAGGTTATGATATGAAATTAATGAAAAAAAAATCACTGCCTATTATCATGTCTGCCACTAATTCAGTCAAAACATTTGTTTGATTCAGGATTTAAATTTACAGAACACTATATCTATTGAAGAAAATAGGAACTAATAGCAAATCCATGGAATGTGGAAGCTTCAATGTGATTAAATAAACCAATTGGGATGCTAGTAAAAAATATGCACTATTAATTCTAATATTTAATATTAGTTCTCTACTCACTTCAATACAGTAGGTTTCGAGAGTCCTAGAAGATCTGCAATTAACTGTCCTATATCCTCCCTTTGATTAATCCACAGTCAATCATTGATTAGAGTCCTCTTCCACATTTGATCATTTCCAGTTGTCTTTGGTGATCTATAACTTCTCTTCTTTTTTCCCCTGGGAACTCATTATTAGAAACTCGCAAAAATAAAAAAATCTCCTTAGAAAAGTTAGAGTAAGCCAAATTAATTTTTGAACTAAAGAGAAAATATCTGTATACACAAAGTTATTCTTAAAATAATTAGTAAAATGATCTAGGATTAAGTTTTTTTTTACGTTAATACAGAAGCCCAATAATTAAAATAAAAGATAGTTGAAATTAAAGTTATAAATTATTATAAGTTAGAGTAAGGCTAGGCCCTAACAAAATAGAGACTGAATTTAAAGTTAAAAATATAATAAACGCGCACAGTAATAAATTCTATGAAATGTATTTAAATTAAACAAAGTTTTAATATTTATTTGAGTTTGTCCACAAAGCTTATTTATCCTTTTATTCCAGTTAAAATAATTACTATTCAGAGCACTTTCACAAAAGGTCTAACAAATATGACTTTAAAATGGCGACCAACGAATATTAACCATGTGGTTTTGATGATGACGCAAACAAGTTGTTTGAAATGGTGCACCCACGCAGTGGATAGTTATATTTTATTCAGTTAAATACAGTGGCGCAGGAACTAGGGGGTACGGGGGTAAATTTTACCCCCCCCC
>CABFWB010009966.1:0-10902 GCA_902151455.1 Timema bartmani | reverse complement strand
CCAATATCCTACTATATAATAGTTTTCTGTTAAGGAAAAAGGCCTTTCAGAAAACAATTCCTACGCTGAACAGACTTTAGATTGGTTGTGTATCAAGCCAGTGGGCTATTGTGAAATATAAGCCAAAAGAGTTGCAAAGCTGTCGCTGTACTGGTGAATGAATCATCCCAGCCTTGAGTGACAAGTCTTTCGTCCTTCCTCTTTCTCTAATCTGTTACGAACTTACCGAAAGAAAGATAAGTAAAGAGAAGAGGTGAAATATTTTTTTTACTGCCAAAAGGTGACAAGGTATTTCTACCTGCCCATGTAGCACCCTTAAGCTCAATCTTTCTTCAAATACCGATGTTTCCACATTTATAGAAACAAATATAGAATTAATAAAAAATATATTTTTACTATTATTACCTTACCGATTATGACCGATTAGGTAGTTTTGGTCACATTCGAATATTATTTGAAAGTACTTCATACATTTTCGAGCTTAAGAGACTCAAATATCGACTTACAATGACGATGTAGTTTTCTTATGCGATTGACTGAAAATTTCCGCGAGATGGACCGGTCGATCACGATCGAACAGTTGCTGATCACGCGACCACCGAAGCGGGAAGTAAAGACTGGGAAGCAATAAAATAATAATCTCACTCGTCCTTCATTAATCCAAACATGGGTATGGCCCGGACGGGTGTTAAGACACGATGCACAGAACTACACTTGTGTCGAGTCCAAGGTTATCGATGCACATGCCTAATTTCACGGATATGGTAAGAAATAATAGTTTCTGCATCTTCCGATAGTACAATATGTCGAACATCTATAGTTCTTGTAAGGAGGTCGGAGCTCCAATCACCAACTCTGAAGGGTTTATGAGTGGAACTAACGAGTTTAAAGTCGTAACTTCTTTATTCTTGTCTACACACACTTCATAATTACCTTCATGTACTGCCCTGCCGCGTTGCAGACGTCCACAAATCGAACGTTATTTATTTAAGAAAGGGTTTGCTATTTCAAATATGGATCCCACCAAAATAAAAGAGAAGTAATATGATCTCAATTCCACCTGTTTTCCCAGAAGAATGTTCACATGGGACGTCTGGTTTGAGTTGAATTACCTACCTATATTAAGTGCTATCCGTGAGGTAAAAAGTCTGGCTAGACTGAATTTCCGGAAACTGAGGGGGGGTCAAGGTTTGAATCTCGGTCGTATGTACTGTGGCGGGGACTTACCACATGTGAATTATCAATGTGGATTTCACATCCCCTCTCGACGCTAATTTGGGTTCATTTCTTCCAACTTAACCTACTAATTCCTATCCCTTAGATTAAGTTTTTGCTAAGCAATGTAAAATTAAGATTGTCTATGTGACGTCATCACTAGTGTGCGTTGTTTGCCGTCGTGTAGGCCTACAAGATTCACTACCTGCTCAAACAACTAGAAACAACATGTTTTTATTGGTCTGAAAAACATTAACATCCGAAGATGGGCACGACATGGACACTAATGATGATTATGATGATAATAATGAGTGATATAATGAGTGATATAATAAGTGGTTTACGCGCTCTTTCTGGACACAAGGCTATTTAGGCGTTCACTGTACACCCCGCACCCGTAGTCACAAGGTCTAAGGCACTAGACTCGCGTCTCACAAGGTCATTGCTGACTGGTAGTTTGAGGTTCGAATCCCGACCAGGTGCACATGTGGGTGGTTTCTTTTTCAATGGGTTGTTTGGTATTTATTTGATATTTTTGTACTATTATTATTATTATTATTATTATTATTATTATTATTATTATTATTATTATTATTATTATTTATAACACATTTTATGGTCACGTTTTTTAAATTAATATAATTTTGTTAGGGTGGTTCGGCTGCTAAACTTGTCAAAATGGCTGGTCTGATGGGTGGACGCTTGTTACCATCGCCCCTCGAAGTCTTCGTCGCTTTACTTACTTTTCTACATGCAATCTACTCTCATTTAACAGAGCTTACCGAATCTTTATAAATTAATTCAATCTAATTATGCGTGTCAAGTTAAGAATGATAATCATGTGTGAATATAGTGCGTGAATCTCATCGTCATCCAACTTTAGGTAGGCCAATTGTAACAACATTTCAACATTACTTCTTCAAAGGATCATCACTTCCAGTTAGGGATGTTGTGTTGAAATAAAATCATCAATATCAGGAGGTATCGGGATCAAAGGAACAATTTATACGAACATCATGCTTTTAGATGTTTTTTATGTTCATAGATATTAATGGGTTTTTTTTCTGTAAATCCTTAAAATGTTTGTACTTGGCTAGTTAATATTAATCAAATTTGTTGCATTATAATATAATTGTCCCTATAGTATATATTATATCACTAAACGAGTGGGGGCCAACCCTTTTTTCTGGCTTGTCACTATCTGCGCTATGAACCTTGGGTGTGGCACTCGGCCCCAAAATCTCTTAACCTAACCTCAGCTTAGTATCACCACCATCTTTCGAAAAATACAACAAAATTTATTAAACCTATTTAAAAATGGATTGTGCAATATAATGATTCCTGATTGGATTAGAAGTTTTGGGTTATTTCTTTGTATTGTATATTAATTAAGATATCAGAAAAAATAAAAAATGAATACAAAGACAACCCAAATTCATTACACTATTTCATCTTCCTTTATTAAAGTGATAGCCAACAGTCAAGACCTTCAACAGGCTAGCATTGAAGATACAAAATAACATATGGTTATCAATTTAAAAAAACACATCATTTTTGTATACAGTGATCACAATAAACAAATTTAATAGCTAAAACATAGTAAGGAGGAAATCAATAAAAAATATGATTCAGTAATAATTATTTTTAGGGAACATTTCACAATAAACAAACAGCTAGTAATTATTGATACGGGTGTTCCTTAAATAACCCTCTAATTTTGGTTCTTCTTTTATGTTAAAAATAAAGTTCTGGAAATCTAGCGTTAACGCTGGTTATACAATGGCCGATAGGGCAGAGTTTGTAAGAGTTAATAATAGAAAATATTTTATGAATTTTAGAAGCCCGACAGGGCACAATTATGCCCACATGTTTGAGGCATACTGGCAAGAAATTGACTTACTAAAAATGTTAAACACATAAAGGGCATTCCAATAGATTCTTCGCGAGAAGAGTATTTAGAACCATAAAAGATCGAATTAATATTTGTAAAAATTATTGAAAAAGAACGTATCATAATAAACAGCGACAAATTTGTGTTGAACACTTTCTATTTTGAGAGAGTCAATTATATTATTAAATTCCATGACACATTAGCATATTATAATTAGGATCCGACCAAAGCAAAATAAAAACTTATAATAGTAGGTATTAGAAGAAATCGCAACAATTTTTAATGATAAAATATTTCTGCTTTTAGTGAAGTTTCTGGATCTCTTAAAAATTCATGAGTTGATTGATGTTTGGATTCGTCATGGAAGAAGCAAGGAGAATCAGGTTTCTTGGATGCTTATCAGTGAGAACCGATTGTACTTATTTTTAACCAAGTTCATAATTAAAAATATTTGCTCACAAATGTAGAGGTACAAGAACAAAGCCTGGAAGAAAATCACAAAGCCAAATCTCTCAAATGTATGAAAATGACATGGGGAAGGCATTTCCATAAGAGGGAAAATTCTTTGCTTGAAGTACTTCCTTGAATTTGCTGTGATTTGCGGCATTGTTAAGGAGATCTAGTATTTAAATTTCAACATCAGAAGGGTAGGGAACTCTAACCTCCATATATATAATTCTCATTGGCTGGGAAATAATGAAGGGAGGTAAACTGGAGTAGGATTCATAGTAAGAGAAGGTCCTTAGGCAGAGGTGGTAGGGGCGAATGACAGGATAATAAAGATTGCAATTATTGAAAGAGGAAAAAGGTGGAAGTGATACAAGTGTATGCCCCCCCAAGTGGGGTGCCCAGCAGAAGTCGAGGACAAGTTTGAGGTAGATCTAGAAAGGCAGTGGGAAACGAGTGGAAGGTAATAGTGAGGGATTTCAACACAAAAGTATAAAAAGAGAGAGGAGGGTTTGAGGAGGTGTTCGGGAAAGAAGGATGGGGAGAGAGAAACGAGGAGTGAGGAAAGCTTTTGGAGTTATGTTCAAGAAATAAAATTAAAGGGGCAAACAGCTTGTTTAAGAAGGAAATAGAAAGCCATAAGATCACTAGAAACAGCTGTAATAGGAAAAATGTCGCCAAGTATGCCCTTAGATAGTGACCACAGGTTGTTGGTGACGAACATAAAGGGGTGGGAATGTAGGAGAAAGGTAGTAAGACAAAAAGAATAATAAGAGTGTGGAGGCTGAAGAAGAAAAAAAGCTTTACCTAAGAAAGGCAAGAAGCTTACTGCCCAAGGATGAGTTGCAATGTGTAGAGGTGGAATAGGAAACGTTTAAGAACAGTTTGTTGGGAGCTGCAGAAGAGTTATGTGGGAGGACAAGTGACAAAAGAGGAAGTGGAAGGAGAAACCTTGATGGAACTACAGGATTAAGAAAGCAGTGGAGGAGAATAATAAATCATTCAGAAGGTGTTTTAAGAATAGGAATGAGGAAACAGAGGAAGAATACTTGGAGAAGAAGAAAAGAGTGAAGTGAGTGGTACGGGAAGCCAGGAAGGAGTGGATGCTTAAATAGCCAGAAATGCTGGAACGGGACATGGAAACAAGTAAGGAGTTGTTATATAACCAGGCGAGAAGGGCGCATTACAATTGGGCCACGTATACCAGTTATGAGGCAAGGTTGTACATAGTCATGTAAGGACATATACATCCAAACTATTGAAATCACTTAGTGTAGTGTTCCAGTGATTGAAACCTGGAAAGTTCGTTTATGTGAAGTGAAAAGGGAAACAAATGGCTTGTTATAGAAAGTAAAAAAAATCAATGGCTCATGTTGATACCGATGGTAAAGTTCGCTGGAGATGTGCAAACAAAAATATTCAGCAAAAGTGTACACGGACAACATAGACAGTCTGTCTATACCAGGATGTCTGTCTGTGCCAGGATGTCTGTCTGTGCCAGGATGTCTGTCTGTGCCAGGATGTTTTTTTTTATTGTGACCGTAGCCCTCAGCCCTAAAATTAAGGGTAGTTACTTTATACTTACTTAATTACTACCGTATAGTTGGTACTTATAAGTTTTTATACGTCTATGCACAAGCTTGTATCATAACAGGTATACGTGGCCCAACTGTAATGTTATTAAGTTAATAGATATCTTTTATAATCCTCCTGGTAAACGAGTGTGGCAGGAAGAAATAGAAGAAGAGAAGAAAAAAAGTCCCACATGGAAAGAGGTAGAAGAGGCATTAAATAGGATAAAACAAGGAAACGCACCGGGTGTGGACTAAATGACTGTGGAAATTATAAGATCCCTATGTGAAGCAGGTATACTATGGTTACAAAGGGTGCTAAGAGAGATTAGGCAGGAAAACACGTACCCGGAAGACTGGGAAAAGGCAGTTATAATAGCTATTCTCAAGAAAGAAGACAGGAAGAGTTGTAAAAATTATAGGGAGATAAAGCTGATATGCGACTGTACAAAAATATATGAGAAGATACTGGAAAAGAAAATAAGAAATAAAATGAAATGAAGGTGGAGATAGTAATAGCATGGATTTAGGGAACAGAGGTTTACAATAGACTTGATCTTTGCCCTCCATATAACATCTGATGGAAAAAAAGAGATGCATTTTAGAAAGACTTGAAAATTGTATTTATAGATGTGGAGAAGGCATATGATAGCGCGGATAGAAATAAATTTTGGGAAGAGATGGAGTAAGCTGAAGTGAAAATAGGGATCCTAATTCGAGGGAAAAGCATATACGAGGATAAAGGGAGTTATGTTAAGACGATGAATGGGAGTATGGAGTGGTTATAAATTTAAAAAAAAATCACCACTACTATTTGTAATGGTAAGGAAAATGGTCATGAATAAAAGGGCAGTAAAACTCGTATAGGAAAGACTGAAACCCATAATGTTTGCTTATGGATTATTATGGGGAAAGAAGGAAGAGAAAGTACAGGAACAGCTTCAAGAATGGGATGAGGAAGTGAAAAAGTGGGGAATGAAATCTAACATGGCGTAGTGTGAAGGGATTGTAGTGACAAGGAAGAGGATAAGGCCTTGTAAATCTATAACGTTGGATGGAGTAGAGCTGAGAAAAGTACATAACGTAAAATATCTTGGAAGCGTGACTGAGGTGAAAGGTGGAAGTAGATAGGATCTATGAGAAGTGGATAGCAGGAAGAAATGTTTTATAGGTGTGTAAGAGACCTGCTCTGGAGAAGAGCAGTGCACTTGAAGCATAATGAAGTGCTGTACGGGGTGTACTTTGTACATTGCATGTAAGAGAGACTAGGAAAATGGAGCCCGTGGGAATGAAGTTTGTGAGGAGCATGCTAGCTGTCACGAGAAGAAACGATATTAGGAATGAAGTTATCTGGAAAAGAATAGGGGTACATGGAGTACATGATAAAGTAGAGGAAACAAAAGTAAGATGTTATAGGCATGCTATGAGGATGGAGAAAGAGAGGATGCCAAAGAAAATGATGGAAATAAAATATGTAAAAAAGACTGCAAGGGAGGCCAAGAAGGGAGGAGCAGACACCAGAATGTGTGCAAGTGAGATGATAAAAATGGAAGCAATCAAAAGATGAAAAATGGTATAAAGATGGAGGAAGATGGAGGCATTTTACTAATCTGACCCAGTCACAGGCTGGAAACAGTTGATGATGATGATGATGATGATGATGATGATGATGATGATGATAACGACCTCAATATACATTGAAAAATAGTTTGTGAAAAGCTGAACATTTTTCTTTTCATATTGAAAATCTAAAACTCTGATTTCGAAAGAATTTTACAAATTAGAATAAGTTGCTAATGAAGCCCCTGAAGTCCGTCAGAAAAGCTAAATCCCATAGCCAATCTTTAGGCTTAAAAAGCTTGCACTCACCAATTAATTTTCGGTTTTATTCCAAAAGATTCAAAACATTATCCTTTAAACTCAAAAATCTCTCAAGCTCGCCTCCCCGCGACATACAATGGACACTACAGTTAAGCAGAAGTTAATCATGTTGTTTGTCTTCCTATGTTGCTAAGAGGAGTTGGTGGAATTCCCTTCTGTTGAGTAATCGAAATCGGAACTTTTTGATACTCTCATTAATTCTCATGAATATTATGATAGCAATTTATTAACATGGCCTAGTTAAGTTATTTATTTATTTGCCAAAGTTATAATTTATTTTCCTTTTTTTTTATTTATGTGGAGATTAGGCGTGCCTTGGATTAGCCACCTCTGCTCTAGATAATAGTGATATCACTATATTACAATTCTTAGTGCAGCTGCAGGGACTTTTATTCAGGCAATCAGAGGATAGGATTATGATATATTACCAAGAAAAATACACAAATAAAAACCAAATGATTGTTTCAGTTCCAGGAAGGATTGTACCATGCACGCCTGTTTTCATATCTTAAAATTATTCTCCCCTCTTATCTCCATACATTGGTTTTTTTACCATGATATTTCATTAGAATGTAGGTGTATTTTCCCTTACCACCCCATTGTGTCATTGTGTAATAATGTTGGTGTTAAAACTCATAAAACCCACATCGGTTCTCACATGGTCTAAGGCGTCACTCTTGCGATGTATGGAAGTGCCAATGATGACGGGGAGATTGGGGTTCGAATTCCGGTCGGGTGTACTGAAAGTGTTTTTTCTCTTAAGGTTTACCTTCATCCAAATGTGGATAGCCTCCCTCTATATTAAACCTTGCCCAACCCTATCACATTAGTGTAGTTGTTCATCTGCGTAAAGTACGCCGCATTTACAAAAAAAATCGTAGGAATTAAATTACCTCTGGCGGTTTGACACGTTTTTTTCTCTACAAAACCCTAAACTATTTTGTTTCGATGTAATTTCTACTTGTGGACAATATTCCAGTTGTTAAACTTATCGTGGTGGTTTAAAAACATTACTTGTCATTTTAAGGATAGATATTTAAAATTACGATTTACGATTTTATTTTTTTACTAGCAAAGGCGTAGAAAGCTAATTTTTCTGGGGGTGGTCCACTATAAAATTGTATTATACCTTTAGCCTATAAAAGCTGTTATAATTATTGACTTGACCCCCTATGGGAAACATCAAATTCCAGCGGTTTCTGGCCCCCCTGACCCCAGCCTTTCTGTACCCTTGCTATCTATCATGTAAAATACTGCCTAGATATCCAATTTTAACAAAAACGTTCAAGCCATTTCCGAAATATTTTGAATTTAAAAAATAATAGTAATGTAAACTACCTATAAATCAATTATTTTCTGAAAAACAAGTATGCAGTGATAATATTCAAGCTATAAAACACTCCAATGATATACATTTTAAACAAAATCGTATATAAATTTTCAAGAAACATCTAATTTTCAAAAATTAGTCGTTTGTAAACTACACTTAAGCGAATTTTCTCCCAAAATATAGTAATACAGTGTTATTTTTCATGTCAAATACATCTCAGATATTCATGTTAAACAAAATTGTTGGAACCATTTAAGAAAAAATTCAAACTAAAGAAAAATAGCATTCACTAAGCAACCCTTATTTTAAGGGCTAGAATTAAAATTTATAAAAACTGCTGAAGGTAATATATAATGCCTAAATATCAAGTTTGAACCAAATCCATCAAACCACATCTGCTGTGGCACAGACAGAAGGGACAAATATATTTTATAGATAAACTTAATTGGGCTCAGAGACAAATTAAATGTTAATATTGAACATAATTTCGAGGTAGAATTTGTTCACCATTTCAATATTTTCTCTTTATATGAGAATGTAAAGATAGATGTGGAAGAAAGCGACTCCATACAATTAAATATTTACGACAAGCGAAGCTTTGGGGATGAATGTTTATAATTACAGAAATGAGCCGTATATCAATCATAATAGAATAAATTAAAAATAGATATGCTCACGCCAGTGAACACATGCTCAAGATAAGGGAGATGCAAACTTACTTTCAGGGGGACCAAATGAAAAAAAAAATTGGTGAGTCGAAGACTTTCAAATGAGTGATCAAGTGATATTATGAGCTATCAGATACGACAGCCATCTGCGACTCAAGAGGGATGTTACGCTGCCAAGTATACAATACAAGATTGTAATTAAAGCTAAGTTTCAATTAATATCAATACGCAGGTTCCAAATCATTGTAATTACGGAAATGTACGTATGGAGGAGACCACAGTTCAATTAATTTAATTTCCCGTGTCCAGGTGTCATTTTTTGACTAATTTAAATTAAATGAAATGTGGTTTACTCCATACGGACATTCCCGTAATTCCAATGATCTGTAACATGTGTGTTTATATTCATGGTACTAAATCAGTCTTTTTAGTGTTACTTGATTAAATAGTTCGCTAAAATCGTTACTTGCTCAAGTACTAAACGAACATGTCTACATGATGCAAGTATCTAAATTTCACCAAATTTGCCAGTTGATTTAGCTACTTAGGTTAGCTACTATACTCATGTACTGCTGGTGCAAGCTATTTGAACCTAACTAATTTAAGGACAAAAGAAGGTATTAGCTTACATAAATTCACCTAGCATTCACCTAAAGATAAATAATAATAATAATAATAATAATAATAATAATAATAATAATTATTATTATTATTATTATTATTATTATTATTACCGCGTCTTACTACCCGTTCGGGTTATACTCTCACTAATGTGCAATGGTAGGGTGATTGTGAGATGAAATGGAGGACCTACAGTTTTCCGTGGAATCCGAACCACTGGTGGAGGCCTGGCATTCCTCACATCCACAAGTCGTGATTAATACACGTCTTGTCAGAGGTGAAGGAAGGTTTTGGCAATTATATAGATCTGTGCCGGGATCGAGGATTGAACCCCGGACCCCCAGCACAGAGGTCCGACACCTTACCCCTAGATCACCAGGTCACCCACCTAAATATAAAAATATGAAAACCATATCGAAGATTACAATGTGGAGAATCACCCTTTGTGAACCCAGCCGGTAGTTGAACCTCTACTTCCCGGTTCCCCCCGTCAAGGGCAACCTAATGCAATACGAGCCCAACGTCTTAGATCACATGGCTCTCGCCGCTTTTTAGCATCGTGCCTTACTACTCGCTTGGTCTATACGTATGTGCACTAATTGTGCTAGTGTTACGGGGATGAGTAAGGCTTAGTTTAAAGGAAGTGTAACTGCATTTGTGTGGAGGGAAAGTGGAAAACAATTTATGGGAAAAATCTATCTTTACACACTTGAACGGGATTTGAAGCCCGATATCAGCAGTTTAGTTTATTGCGAGAGTGATGCCAAGCAGCCGCCGAAGTGGATATGATACTTGTAACAGTTATAACTGTGAATGTTATCTGAGGACGGAAAATACCATCCATCCTGACCAAAGCATTTATATTGACTCGCGTTACATAGAAAAGTTCACTAACTTCGACCGGGTGATGTGAAAGATAAATAAACTGATAGACCAAGACCGTTGACCTCTTGAGAATATAATACAAAATAAAGAATAATCCCCACGCTGACTAAACGTCAAGATCGGCTAGTGTTGTCTTATGCTGACAAAGAGGTCAGGGTTCAAATCTCGGCCAGTGTTTTCCTTAAAATTATTTTCCACTCTCCCTTCATGTAAATGCTGGTACGTTTCTTCACCATGGAAACAATGATTTGTGTATGATTTCATATCTGTAAATAAAATATTTCTTTTGTATCTATCTAATTTGTTAGGAGATTAAATATATACGCCATTCACGACCTAAGTTTACTTGGATGACAGCTCAAAAAGTAACTAGAAAATAGTCCCTAAAATATC
>CABFWB010009965.1:0-10903 GCA_902151455.1 Timema bartmani | reverse complement strand
GACAGCTAGAACAGTTACTACAGTCCAATGTTCATAGGAAGAACCTTATCTGACAGCTAGAAAAGTTACTACAATCCAATATTTATAGGAAGAACCTTATCTGACAGCTAGAAAAGTTACTACAGTCCATTGTTCATAGGAAGAACCTTATTTGACAGCTAGAAAAGTTACTACAGTCCAATGTTCATAGGAAGAACCTTATCTGACAGCTATAAAAGTTACTACAGTCCATTGTTCATAGGAAGAACCTTATCTGACAGCTAGAAAAGTTACTACAGTCCAATGTTCATAGGAAGAACCTTATCTGACAGCTAGAACAGTTACTACAGTCCAATGTTCATAGGAAGAACCTTATCTGACAGCTAGAAAAGTTACTACAGTCCAATGTTCATAGGAAGAACCTTATCTGACAGCTAGAAAAGTTACTACAGTCCAATATTCTTAGGAAAAACCTTATCTGACAACTAGAAAAGTTACTACAATCCATTTTAACAGGAAGCACCTTATCTGACAGCTAGTAACGTTAAAAGATCTACTTTCATATATTCATACATAGAGTCATGTGGTCTACAGATTTTATGAGCAATAATTATAATATCAAATTATTTAACAGTGTTAAAGCATAAAATGAAAACATTTCTTCAAAAGTTGCAGCCATAACATAAAATCTTTTGACTTTGTAATAAAGCGTTGGTAACTGAAAGCCACAGGTTTCATGTTCAATCCTCACATTAAGATTGTCATTTTACACGATTTGTTATTTGATGTGAATACAAGTTAATAAATACATTTTTTGAAAAGCAAATTGTACTTCTTTATTAACAAAGATACATCGAATACACCAATAAAACATGAGATTATATTATTTTACAATTTAATGTGTTAATATGTAACAATATAATGTGTTAATATGTAACAATAGCTTATAAAATATTTCAAGCCATTAGTGTAATATTTCAATCTTTAATACATAACTATACTGCTTTATAAAAAAAAATCCCAAAGATAACGGCTGAGCCACTTTTTTTTAATCTAAAATAGTATTTTTTTTCTAATAATCAGACACCTTGGCTAAGTCGGAAGCGTGTCCGTCTACTGAGCTAAGGTGCATATAACCTGAACGGGTAGTAAGATGAGATGCTAATAAAAATTATAATAATAAAAATAAAAAATAAAAATAATACTAAGCTAAGGCCCCCAGATCCGTATTCCCGGCGTGGCCAAAAAATTTATAATTGGTGAAATGTTGGTTTAACCTTTTACAGTGATAAATTAATGGCTGGGGAACTGGATGTCGTGCCTGTCCTAGTCTTAAGTTAGATTATAAGGCGTATGAAGTTACGATAGGCCTAGCAAGCCGCTAGTGGAAAATATATGGCTTGAATAAAAAAAAAATGAGCCAGGTTGGAAACAGTAAGAGATGTAAAATAATAAATTATAATACAATTTTCTCCTCCCAACCACACAGCTCTATATTTAGTTTCTTTTATAAATTTCTTTTAAAGTCAAGGCTTTCGTAAATTGTATTTCGAGATATTTTTTTGAGACTTTTAAGAATCTATAATCTCTCAATACTATAGGATTTCAGGGACTCAAGAATTTAAGCGTCTCATCTTTAATTAAAACTAGAGTCTACTACTTTTATTTTTAGAACTGTGGCTTAATATCCAGTCAGGTTATTCATGTATGTAACAATTTACACTAATGTGTTTGGGATACAAGGAATGTGTAATTTAAAGGATGTGTACCCAAACTTGAGTCGAGAGTGCAAAACCACCCTCGATACACCCAAACAGGTTTTGAACCCCGGGCTCCCCATTATCTGCAGTATAGTCTATCGAGAAGGCGAGGCTTCAGACCATAAGGTCACAGAATCGGTTCAAAGTCTGGTAGAAGCAGTCATTTGCTCGCCGTATGAATTTAGGCGCCTTAGCAAAACTAAACCCGGTTGAGGCTGCAGGTCTATCGTTGAAAAAGAATCGCCGTCGCTCGCCATCGATAGAGGTGCCGCGTTCCTCAGCGTTATCGTGTCGGATGCTGCACTCTCGGTAGGTTCGGTCCAATCTTCGATTTTCACCGGTCTCATCTGAAAAAGTAACAAGAATTTATCTTTAGTAAAAATGTGTAAGATGTATAAGTCTTTTTTACTTTCTCATATTGCGATTGTTAACATTTTCAACTCTAGATTGAGATGAATTTTGAAACTTTATGCAGCCCCAAACTAAACATAAATTGAAAGGTGTACAACACAGACTTTCTCTCTTATTTATTTATTTATTTATTTAGCACCGCGTCTTACTACCCGTTCGGGTTATACGCTTAAGTACTATTTACGCTAATGGGTTAGGGATTGGGAAGGTTGAATAGAGAGGAAGTGAACCCGCCTTTGCGTGGAGGGAGAGTGGAAAACCATTTAGGAAAAACCACCCCCAGTTCACCCGACCAAGATTCGAACCTCGATCTCCCCGTCTCGGCAGTCGAGCTCAACACGACTATCACGTTAGCCAACTACTCCACCAAGGCTGATCTTTCTCTCTCCTTTATTTAAAAATACATATAGGTATGTACTTAAAAAACTCATAAGATTTGTGAAATGTAATAATATAAATTGTTGCAAAAACATTATGGAAAAAAAAAGAGCACCACGTTCCACTACTGAGCAAATAAAAGTTTTTTTTATTTTGAATAGGCCTACGACCATACAATTTCGGTGTCCGCATGGTCTAAGGCTCTATTCTCATAATAAACTTGACTGCTGATGACGGGGATATCGAGGTTCGAATCTCAGTCGGGTGTATTGAGGGTGGTTTTTCCAAACTTGTTTTCCACTCTCCCTCCACACAATTAACGTAACTAGTACATAAGCATTTAAGCTGAATGGGTAGTAAGACGTAGTGTGTACAATGATAAGCTATTTTGTATCTCAAATAGTTGCAAAAATATAATCGAAAGAGTTGTGTGTTCATTACACTAAACAACAATCTCGTGTACTGTTAAAGGTATGGTCAATATTTAACCTAAAAGTAACATTTGGTTGGTAATATTTCGGTTGTCTAGGCAGCCATTTAATTTTACATCACTGCACTGCCTAAGGGCACTGCCAGACTGGGCGAGCGAGTGAGCACACGAGTGACTAAAAAATAAAATAGAACACATTAGATGTAATGAGAGGCGGCCAGACTGGAGTGAGCGTGCGCGCTTGAAAGATAGAACTGGTTCTATTTTTCAAGCGCGCACGCTCAACCCGGTACAGTCTAGTTTACAGGAGCTGACAATATTATTGTATGTTGGTTCATTGAGTGCTAGGAAAACTTCTCATTTTGACATGATATTAATTGATAATCTCATAAACTATATATATATATGTAAAACTGATATGTTAAAATACTTCAATATCATAATCAAATTAGACCTTTACAAATAAGAACCACCATTAGCGTGGAGAGAGTATGAGAAAACCACAACAATAAATCACTTGTTAAAAAGCACCCTCAGTTCACTGAGCCAAGATTCGGAGCCTCCTCGTCAACAACTATCGAGAGCTATCTGCTAATCACACGCTTGCCAGTCTGGCCAAACCCTGACTATCATATTGTAACAGAGTTAAGGTCGACTCACGGCCATTATATCCTCTTGCTCACACCAATACTGTTCGTCCTCAAGTAGCACAAACGAGCTGCTGGAAGACACTTCTTGGGACGTCTCTAATGATGCTTCCGGGACATCTGATGGGAACAGTTTAACAAAAGTGAAAGTTTTTTATGTATTTAACAAGAACTTTCTACAAAAAAAATGTGGGTACAATTCTTCTTAATTATAGCTTCATTTCAACTACATATAATCAGCATAAAAGGGTACCAAGACGCTGTGCACAAAGAATTACTTAACCTTATACAGCGAGCTCAAAATTAAATTTCTAACCCGGACAACCTAGATATTTATTAATTTTAAATAAATTCATCCTGCTATTCAAATGGTAAAAATGTTAGTTGGCAGAGCTGCAAATAGATCCATAGCTCCCTTAACTCGGAGTCAACCCTTCTACCTACATTAATACAATTTAGGACTTCAAATGCAGATCTTGCAGGCAGGACATGAGTGGCTCTATAAAGGTTCTTTGGACCAATACATTAAGAACGTTTCTTAAGAGCCCGTCTCACCCCCCAGATAACACCTAACTTAGGTAGATAATACAGCTAGAACCAGACTTCTTAAGAGCCTGTCTCACCCCCCAGGTAACACCTAATTTAGGTTGGTAATACAGCTAGAACCAGACGTCTTAAGAGCCCGTCTCACCCCCCCAGATAACACCTAACTTAGGTAGGTAATACAGCTAGAACCAGACGTCTTAAGAGCCCGTCTCACCCCCCAGATAACACCTAACTTAGGTAGGTAATACAGCTAGAACCAGACGTCTTAAGAGCCCGTCTCACCCCCCAGATAACACCTAACTTAGGTAGGTAATACAGCTAGAACCAGACGTCTTAAGAGCCCGTCTCACCCCCCAGATAACACCTAACTTAGGTAGGTAATACAGCTAGAACCAGACGTCTTAAGAGCCGGTCTCACCCCACTGATAACACCTAACTTAGGTAGGTAATACAGCTAGAACCAGACGTCTTAAGAGCCCGTCTCACCCCACTGATAACACTAAGCAAATGTAAAAGAAAAAACTTTAGAAAAAAAAGAAGATACAATATTTTAGTCCAAACAAATGATTAATAATAACTTACTTAAGTTTTCACATCCTTGGTCGCATAAATGACTCTCCAAGCCATTTTTAAAGAGTGCCAGCAGTTTTTCGACGACAAGATCAAACTTGGCTGCGGATTTCGACCGCCGACCAACCGTGAAGTGTCTCTTCGCCTTCTGTTTGATATTTTCATACAATATCTTAATCTGCTTGACGTTCCGTTTGGCCACGAACGGGCGAGAGTTGAACTCTTGAAGTATCTGTTTCCAAGCCTCCTCTTTCGCCCTCAACGTGGCGACGTTGATTTTTCTATTCCCTATAATGGATACACGTTTGGATACTAACTCTACCAGGGTAAGTTTCTCTTGTACGGTAAAATTTAAACTTCGAAAACGTTTCGATCGTTCCATCGATGCGATTCATTCGTTACCAGAAACCGATGGGACAATTAGAATATATTTAATAAACAACTAAACCATTTTAAAGGATGATTTTAAAGGCTGATTTAAAAAATATATGCTTTTGATAAAACGAATTTTTAATTTTAATATAACTTAAATAAGCTTATTATTACTAACCAAACCAATTCAAACAATGTGTACTTGATCCGAACTTTACAACCAATACAAACGAATGCAATATATCGACTTGACTTTTAGCTCGAAGTGAAATAAAAGAGTATTTTAAAAGTTTAAAATCCAATGTGATACCGATGGGGGAAAAAAAAGATTGTAAATGAAATACCTATTTGATAAAAAAAAACCTCTTAACTTTGATTTGGTTGTTTAAAGTAGATTTCAAAGTACACACAAACAATAATAGGTTATAATGTTTTATCTTGTTACTGTATCCTGTAAAACTCAATAAATAATCGTGTATTAGGCAGAAATATAAATAAATAAACAATGGGCTCGTACTCTCAAAACAAAAGTGTACCTAATTACAGATTTATGATCTCATAGTAACTTAAACCTGTTATTAAAATTTACAATTGAAACTAAACTTTGATATGTAGTAGTTATTATTTCAACAATATTGCTTTTATAATACCAACGAAGCAACCAGACATGATGTGGTTTATATTATAATAGCTAGGATTATGTTACTTAAGTACTGTCCCATTTTCATAAGGTACCTTATCTTATGACCTGCCTCAATGGTGTAGTTGACTAACACGCTAGTTTCGTGTTGAGCCAGACTGCCGAGGACAGAGAGATGTAGGTTCGAATCTCGGTCGGGTGAACCGGAGTCAGTTTTTTCCTGAACGGTTTTCCACTCTCCATCCACGCAAATGCGGGTTCACTTCCTCTAAATTCAACCTTCCCAATTCCTAATCCATTAGCGTAATTAGTAATTGAGGGTATAACCCGAACGGGTAGTAATACGCGATGCTAAATAAAAAAAATATAACTTATCTGAACAGTAGAAATATTACCATATCTAGCATATTCATTCAATTCTAAGATACACTTTTTTTGTTAGTAAATGTAAATCTGCAATAAAAAATTTTTCTTAGACATGAGTATTTTAGCGTTTTATTTTTATTTATTTTCTTAGAATCAAAACCTTTTTTCTGTTGGTACTAGTGAAAGTTATAGTACATCTTACAATTGATGGTGTCTGAGACTCGAATAAATATAGTTTTCACGTTTTATCTTAAATCAAGTTATGTGATATGCAGCTGCCACTTTTGATAGACATTATGATAAATACCTATAAAACACTAATAATATAATAAAATGTTATCAATGCCGACTGTAAATTATGTGTTTTATTTTTCATAGGATTCTTCCTACAAAAATTGAACAGTCAAAGTCTCTCGTGATAAATGATCGCCCTATTACTACTTAGCACCACGTCTTACTACCCGTTCAGGTTATACGCTTAAGTACTATTTATGCTAATGCGTTATGAATTGGGAAGGTTGAATATAGAGGAAGTGAGCCCGCATCTGTATGGAAGGAGAGTGGAAAACCATTTACGAAAGCCTCCCGCCCCTCCCCCCAGTTCACCCGAGCAAGATTCGAACCTCGATCTCCTCGTCCTCGGCAGACTAGCTCAACACGAAACTAGCACTTTAAGCTAACTACACCACCAAGTAATTAGTTAATTTGCAACGAGACACCATTAAAATCCTCCAAGTGTAATTTCAATGAGATACCTTACACCTAGCTAGACGTAATTTTGGTCGGTTTAAAATTTTAAATAGAAATGTTTATTGCTGGAAGTATCAACATAATAGACTAGTAATTAAAGGCCTACCAACATTAATAAAAACCGCTTCGGTGGTCTCATGGTCTAAGGTGCAACTCTAGTAATAGACTGGATTGGCAATAACAGAGAGATCCAGGTTCGTATCCTGGTCGGGTCTACTGGGGGTGATTTTCCCTAAACAGTTTTTCCACTCGCCCACCCCACAAATGCGGGTACCCTTCCTCTAAATTCAACCTTCATAATCTGTAACTCATTGGGGTAATTAGTAGGCCCTACATATGAGTAAAACTTGACATAGGGTGCTAAAAAGCAACTAACAAAAAATAGTGAATGATGAAAACTATTTTTTTCCAAACTATCGAACAATCATTTGATAGTTTTTATTATATAGTCAACAAGAGCATGATTTGTATTTGGTATTCAAATGACATTTACCTTCTATTTGTTCTCGGCTTGCTAATTTATAGTCAACTTTATTTGTGCTGTAATCTCTAGTGTTATTTAATCTGACTATTCAAAACAATAAGGTCAATTATCGACTTCATTGCCTCTTCCTTGTGCCGGGCATTGCAAACATAACTATTTATTCATTGTGTATTATGAGCACTAACTAATTATATAAAAGCATTAATCTGTTGTTGCACCAGTAGATATGTTTAAAAACCTTAAGTACCTAATTAAAAAAAAATATCCACATAAAATTATGAAAATTTGATCATCAAAGTGATGTTATCATCCAATTTGAAAAAACCTACACAAATTGTATATAAGTTAATTTAGAATAAGAATGGGATATTTGATCATTAAATTAAGTTTTCTTCCATGCTGAGTGATTGACGTTCTAGCAAATGTATTAACCACCCAATGTTTGTGGGTTCAAACCCAGCCGAGGTCAACCGATTTTGTCTTTAACAATAAAAATCTGCAGCATAGCTCCCTTCGTATGGAGAAGTAAATCTGTCGGTCCCATGTCGATTGTGGTGTGTAAAAGAACCATGGGAGGTATATGGAAATACCTTTCCCGGCGAAATTTGGTAGGTCCTTTCATTCTCGATCATAGAAATTCTCATGTGAATATATATATATAATCACTCAGCTAAGAAAGTGCCCGTTAAATACCTCAAATAAATAAATAAAATAATAGTTTCCATTAAGAAAAGGTAACAAGTAATACATATGAATCTGAAAGGACAATTAATGACCAGCAAAAGCACGAAAGGCTTACCGCTTCTCAAAAATTGACATCAAAGATATTTTGTGTAGATACGAGTTAAAAAAAATACCAAAGCAGTAGGTTTAACCATCGATCAACACCAACGTGAATTAATTTGAATACATTTTATTTGAATGAGCTTTAAACTATCGAGTACCTACTAGTTCAATAGTCTGATCAGCCTACTATAGAAATATTCGATAAGAGTTCCATCACTAAAAGAAATGAATAGGTTCATAGCTACTAATTATTCACATTGGTAAACATTAGAATCTCGACCTAATGTAGAGCTTTATGGTGTGTTTTTTTCCTTTTCATAGGTTTTCCGCTATGCCCTCCAAGCAAATGCTGGTACAGAGTTTCTAAATTTCACCCTTTTGATCCCTGTATCAGTGAAAGTATGCAAATAGACAGAATGTGTTGTCAGACATGGTGCAAAAAATATTAATAATATAATAATAGCAAGAATATCGAGACCAAATGGGTAGTAGGCTGTGGTGATAAAAATAATAATAATGGTCTCTTCGAGTGCAAAAAATAAGGGTCGGTGAACCTACTGATGGATATTGGATAAAACCTGGCATTAAGCGCATAATATCCAACATTTGATGAGATATCACTAAATTAATACCTACTTATGGCATAGCCTATTATTTTATTAGTACCGGTAGCCTATTGATACTATAAATCAAATGTACATGTTAATAGCAGTTGACACTTTTTATAGATACAGTAGAGAACGATAATTCGGGAACTAACCCAGTCCGGATTTTTGAAAATACAGTGCCTATACCAAAAATAAAAAAATAAGCATGGCCGGGATACTTTTGAAAACTCATTGTTAAGAGAGAAATATTATCTCCTTAGTTAAAAAACGTAAACATTGTTTTTTTGTTGCCAAATATCACAAATTCCCAAAGATAAATAATAAGGCAAAAATCTAACAAAGAAAAAGTCTCTAATTTTTATTTTATCTTTTAATAAGTGTTGGGGTGCTTTCTATGGCGGCCATGTCTCTTATATTGATAACACTGTGGTTATTTTTATAAATAATATTTTATCTCAGCGATCCAAATTTTTGACGTCCGAATTATCGGTGTTCTATTGACTAATCACTATAAAATAACACATAATTAAAATAATTTCAATGTTTGCCGCAAAAAAAGTATTTGTTTTTTTAAACAGAAACTTATTATAATAGTGGATGTGTGTGTCATATTTTTTATACCATTTATC
This sequence comes from Timema bartmani, assembly GCA_902151455.1. Lineage (NCBI taxonomy): Eukaryota > Metazoa > Arthropoda > Insecta > Phasmatodea > Timematidae > Timema > Timema bartmani. The sequence goes on along the minus strand of CABFWB010009965.1, from coordinate 1,547 downwards.
AAACTTAATAAGTAGCTCTAAAGCTTACCCTTGTTCCTGGTTTAAACGAAACTGTTTTATTTCCAGCATAAACAATGTGTTTTGTTATTAATGCTTGGTTTGTTTTAGAATTCATGGTTTTAAATCGATACTAATAATCTTATTAGTTAACATCGAAATAGTAAAGAGTTATTGATATTGAATATTTATGCTCATTCATAAATTCACCATTTTCAGAGCAGGCTGAATAGCAGCTCCACAGTCTACACCCATGATCAACTAACTGTTTTTAGCCAACATAAGAAAAGAAAAAGAAACTAGGCGAGAATATAGTTCAAAACCAAATCATAGATAGCAATACTATGTGAGGGACAGTTCAAAAACGAAATCATAAAGCGCGGAAAAAGAAAGTTGAGATTAAATAAGTAACTGAAATTAAATAATTAGGGACAAAATATTTAGTCGGAAGTTAAGTGAATTTGCAACAATTTACAAAGACAATCTACATTTTCCTATTTTATACAAGTCTGAAGGCTGGTTCTCCTGGAATTATCGAGTAAATTCCCTTTAAAGACTACTTTAAAGACTGGTTTTTTAAATCTTGCCAAAAAAAACCCACATATGATGGCCATTGGCAACTATGCTAATAAGTGCCTACAATAATCCTACATAGATATGATACCTGGATCTGTCGGGATATAGAGTAAATTACCTATAAAAACTACTTTTCAACCAAAATGGCGGTGTTGTATCACCAACTTTAAGGTGCCATAACCTCTGTATTTGAGATTTCCACACAACCCCATATGAGGGCCGTTGGCAATTATACTTAAAGGTGGTCAAAAGTTGACTTGCTATAAAAATTAGAGTTTAGGTGTAAGACCCAACTTAGATCTTGTTCAAATCTACGAATTTTAAGGTGTTCCATAAATTATTCGTTGTGAAAGTTTTGACTGCCAAAAGGGATAGCTGCTCAACAAATGGGATTGCATAGCATGTGGCTTGGAGTAATGTTAAGTTACATGAAAGTAGATCTGATAGTTTTTCCTAGCTGTCAAAGTATTTAACCACTGATAAAGTATGACATGACAAAACATTGCTGTCCCCTCGTGGTAATGTTTTACTTTATTTTGAGGATTGAATCTGATGAACCCAGAAAGTATTTTGAGTAGGGAGGCAGGGAAAACACTGCAGGTAAAATAATAATATAATCATCATGGTGTTATGCCGAGATCACGATCAACTTAACGTTAACTTAAAGTTAACTTAACGTAAAGGACCACCTCGTGTGTTTAAATGGAGGCGATCACAATGCAGTTAACTTAACGTTAACTTGCAGTTAACTTAACGTAAGAGATGTCCTGGGAGGTATTTTACTTTAAGTGAACGTTACTTGAAGGGTATCACGTGATATAGCCAGCCAATCATTATGTGAGTAATGTCAACAGGGCTATTTAGTAACTCATTTGTTGGTATTATGACCAATGCTTACTCTTTAGCGTAAGTTCTAGTGATCAGACATTGAAACAAAATAATTAAACTAAAATAGGAAAGCTAAATTTATCAAA
>CABFWB010009964.1:0-10905 GCA_902151455.1 Timema bartmani | reverse complement strand
CTCGTTGGGGCATGGGATGAGTCTTCACGGAAAGGATAGACGATTAGTACATTCGGGCTTCCCCTGGGAAACGGTACATTAGTACTGGCTAATATTTTCAAAAACTTGACTACGAATGATGTAACCCAGACGCGCGATATTAATGCTATTATTATTATTATTATTATTATTATTATTATTATTACATTGGACAAAAACCAAAAGAATTTGAAAAAAAGGTTCTGTGCAGTAGCTCATAGACCTATACGTATTCGAGTTACGCGGGTTCATAGATACGCGGCTATGGTGATTTGAATTACGACTAGAAATACCATTTAACTACCGCCACTTCAAACTTGGTAGGTAGCGTTTCTAATTATGTGACTCACAGCTGTTTATGCCGTCACCAATTTGTATCTACCTTGAGCACAAGTTGTGTCTTTTTAGTGAACCTAAGTATTACTTATTATAAATAAAGTACAAACCCTAAATTATCATTTTAAATGAACATATTTAGCAAAAAACACATCGTATTTAAGCATAATTCTACTTGCATGGATTATCAACTTGCGAGTAAACCTTTGGAATAAAATAACCGCGTACGTCAAGAACTTAATATATTGATAGAGTTAAACTATAAATAAGTTATTTTTTGAACATGTTGACGTCACCCACACGCACGCACGCACACACACATTCATATAAATTTATGACAGTTAATATTTAATTAGAAGATATATATAGCATAGAATAAACATAAATTAGGATAACGAGCACTGATAAATAATTAGAAAGAAATTTTAAAGAGGAAAATTCGAGGGAATTAGGCTATCTAAAACAACTTTAACTATAAATTATATAACTATTAATTGTACTTTATTTAGTGGGCTGGATGCATAAAATAAGATAATTAAATTAACGACTCGTTGTTTGTTTTAAGGAAAAGTCAAGATTAATCAGGCTGTGTTAGTGCATTGTTTTCTCCCTTTCAGTGAAGCTTGACTTTTAAAGGTAAATACATTATTCTTAGTACAGCGTCTTATTACTCGTTCAGGATATACTCTTAAGTACTAATTACGCTAAGGAATTGTACCAGCATTTGCGTGAATGAAGAGGGGAAGGCCCTTAATGAAAATAACAATCTCAGGACAACCGACTGGGGCTCAAATCCCAATATTGCCGTCCTTAGCAGACTAGTCTATTGCAAGAGTGACGCCTTAAAACAAACGTATCAAACTAATTTATTCATGAGGATCACATTGAATATAAGAAATACTGAGGGGTCCCATTTAAAAACAAAAATAGGTTTAGTCATTATCTTAGTTCAAAATAATTTCAAATTAGTATCTTATAGTTACAGAACGAATATAGTAGGCTCTCTTAATAAAACAATAAGCCTAACCCAATTATTTACCAAAATTTGGAACCTTTGAATTTGCAACTAGCACAAGTACTCGGCTTTGCCCTGGGTAAAGGTTAAATGCATTGCGTCATTACCCTAGACAACGCTTTTATTTGATTTAGACAGACATAAAAAAATCCTCGTTTCATTTTTTCCAACGTAATTTTTTTAATAGATTTAAAAAAAATCTAATAAAGAATTTAAAATTCCATCTTCGAAGTGCCCATGTTCGTACACAGGGGTTACTTATTTTAAAATTTCAACCCTCTGCATGCGGTATATATTGCATACAAACAGAAAAAAAACGAAGTTTTTATTTTATTAATATAGAAGATAATAAAGTTAATATCGGGATTTAAATATTATGCCAAGGTCATTTTTTATAATTGTTGACAAATGTGTGTCCATTAGCCACTCTCGGGTGTTTGGTTTCATTTTATGTGAGAAAACAACTGAAAACAACCGATAACTTATATCAGTGGGTAACGTGACTATCTACCAAGTTAAGGGTCCCTGGATCGATTCCTGACATGGCTGAATAATTTATCATTGGTGAAATGTGGGTTTCCCCCCTTTCACAGTGATACAGTAATGGCAGGAGGATGGATGTTGTGTCTGTCACAGATTTAAGTTAGTCTGTAAGTCTTGAATTGATATATTCAGTCAGGTTTCAGAAACTACATGGTAAGTACGTCAAATAAATAAAATTAAAATTAAAAAAAAAAAATTGTATGTGGTGTGCTGTAAAAGATAGCGCTTAATTAGTGTGCAAGTTGAGCGGTTTTTATGAGATGATCCATTTCGAAGAAAGAGTTCTAAGTATTTGCTCCACCAACCACACACGATAGAATTCTCCAAATAATGCCAAATTTTCAATCATACAATTCCAAATTGCTGTATTTTCTTGACGTTTAAATACAAATAAGGACAAAGCTGCATTGAATGGTGGTTTCGTCCACGGGCCGCAATAAACTATGGCAGCATGCAGCCTGTGGGCTTGACACACCTGCCTATATGTATTACTCGTCAAATGGATAATGAGGGGGGAGGGGGGTGTGTGAATAATTTACTAGTGCAGCTCCATTGGGTCTGGCTTCACTTCGCAACACGTCACGATATATTACTAACAAAAAACAAGAGCACCATTGTAAAATATCACAATACCTTTTTCATGTATAAAATTTGACCTATTGTCTTAAAGAAAATTAATAATATTTTCAGACTATTTGTAATAATTACTAACACTATCCTGTTCCGATCAGTCTAAACACTTTTCTAAATTTTACTCCAAGGGTTAGGAATGAAGAGAGTAGCTAGAGGAATATTAGAATAAAAAAAGAGGATCGGAAAACCTAAGTGATAGAAGAACCACCCTCATTACACCTAGCTGAGATGTGAACCCCAACACACCTATCACCGACAATCAAGTATAATGCCTTAAACTACGTGCTCACCGGTATGGGAAACACACACTTTGATTAATTTGTCTAGAAGGGCTGTTATTGATTTATCAAACCAAAAAATTCAGCTTCTTCAAACAATAAAAAATTATAAAATATAATTGCTTCAAATTTACAATTTGAGGAACCAAAATAGTAAATCGTATGTATAAAACCATTTCCGGTGTGCCCAGTGGAGATTTGAATCTCAACTTTACAATGAGCAAATTAAATACGAGTCTTACGCATTAAGCCCCATGGCAACCACTGCGGATTTTTATTCTTTAAATTAAGCTTAATTCGAACCTTTTTGGATACTAGTAAAAGCATTGCAAAACCCTTAGAAGGATTTTTTTTAGCATTGTGTCTTACTACCCGTTCAGGTTGAATTAAGCTAATATGTTAAGAATGAGTTTAGGTTGAAATTAGGGGAAGTGTATTCAAATTTGCGTGGAGTGTGAGTGTAGACATTAAAAAAAAAATTCACTCAGTATACCCGATCGAGACTCGAACACCGATCTGAGGTGTCGAGAGAAAGTAAAAAGGTGGATGCTACATACCATTGTTCAAGTGATTTACGTCAGGGTCTCAATAGATGCACTTTATTGTGTATTTAATGTAGATTTATATATGTACAGTATATATAATATGTATATATGTATTTATTGTACATTTATATACATTTATAAATATAAAATATATATGTATACAAATGTACAGTACATCTATTGCGAGCATGACGTAAATCACGTTCACAATGATTATTCACTATCATTGTTATGTACTGTCCACATTTTTTATCTATAGTAATGTCAAATATAGTATTATATATACATACACACTGCAGTAAGTACTTACCTATGCATCATTCCAGATTTGTAGGTTTATTGGTTTTGAATTATTCTAGCGTCAAACCACACACACAAACATAAAACACACATTATGTTTTATTTATTTAAGAAATTCATGCTTTCTTCGAACGTCTTTCTTATTTGAATTAGATATTTTTGGTTCCAGTGTATAACTCAACAAAACATTTGGTTAAAACATCTCTTGGTAAATATACACCCTTCGCCAAGATGATAATATAAATTGAATATGGAGTATTGTAAATATAAAATTCGTTCAGAATTAGTTAAAGCCTCCCAGATAAAATAATAGGAAATTCACAGTTTTGTAAACTATTATTAGATGTTACTTGTCTAGAACACTTATGTTGTTTTACTTTAAAATTAAAGTATATAATTCAAACACTTTTTGAATTAAAATATACAATTATAAAGTTTTAACCACATCCTAAATAGTGAGACAACCCATTATAAGTGGCAAACAATATTCTATTCAATAATTATATTTGTCAAGAATGTCAATTTAATAGAGATATTTTTCATTCCTTATCTTCCTTATATTCATGAAGATATCAATATATTTATTATTTATTAGGGATATTTAACGTAGACTTTCTATACCAATTTTTCAGAAACGTACAAGATTCTTAAACTAACAAAACTTTAGATAATACCAAACACCAACTATCTCCGCTTTTAATTTTTCATTGTGTTAGTGAAAATTTGAATTTCACTGATTATAAATTTCTCTTCTGTTATAGTTATTGAACCGGGGACTACTAGGTCGCCAGACAGACCAACAGCTGTATAAAATCATACACATCAACATTATTTAAGCGTAAAATATTACACATTTTTTAGCTTCGTATTACTTATTATATATCTTTTTGTACGTCTATGCCATTTTATTTCTTTGTCAGCTTATGACCAAGAACTCCCTAATTTGATATTTGGCTTTTACTTGAAAAGATAAATTAAAAGTTTTTTTTTAAAATGGTAAACATATATTCATTTTAAAAATTATGCTCAGTAGTATAACATAGATACTTTAGAAAAAGTTATTTTTAATTCTCAGGTCTTAATTATGCTATCGATATAAAAACAAGTACTTTTGATTATGTAAACTCTCAAAAGAACCATAGCTATTAAAAAAATTACGGTCTCTAAGTATTAGTAATGGAAGCCTTAGTAAAGAATAATATAAAAAGTGATTTACTTAAGTATTACTAAACCCTTTGACGTGATTGCGTTCAAGATATTTTCTTTTAAATAATGTTTACTCACAGATTTATGATCAAAGTTTGTAGAAAATCTTCAAGCCAAAAAATGTATTTTTAAATAAATAAATAAATATATATATATATTACTAAATTATTTTAATTTTTCAATTTAACATTAGATTCCAGATTTTAAATTAACTGTAAATGAAAAACAAAGTAAAGTAAATACTTTTACCTAAGGCATCATTACTTTAAAAAAAAAATTAGTTTTTAATAACTTATAACGTTCACATTTATTTGTATACAAGAAGATATTAACTTGCGTTGCGATCATTTTTCATGCCCACCATATTCTCAAAAATAATAATATTAATAACTATAATAATAGTATTATGGAAATTATTTATTACGCCAAAATCCTTTCTTACAAATTAATTAAGTTTCATTAAAAAGATATTTTAAATATATGATCTCTAATTTCAATTTTTAATGATGGATTGGGGAACGTATCCTAAAAATTAAATCTACAAAAAGGGTTCATAGACCTACAATAATATTAAAATATGAACATTATATTTTACTGAAGCTATAATTTAAAATACAATGTTAAGAAATTTTTTTAGTTACTAAAAGGGAAGATTATTTTTGTCCTTCTATTTGTAAAGAATATCTATATATCTATATCTATATAGATGTAAATATTTTGCTTATAGATTTTGATCTTGTTATATGTTAAGGCTTGACTACCACAAAGCTATTGTTTAGGTCCTTCAAACTCTGTGTGTTGACAAAGGGAACACCGTGGAATATGAAACCATGGATGAAACTCTAAAGGGATTTCTCGAGTAGGCCCTACTGTGTTGACTTTCCAGTTGACCTATGTTACAACACTCCTTCATTCTCTCAACTTCCCTCGTCCCACCTCACTGAAAAAAAGAAAATAAAAAAGAAAGAAAAACAAAAATGAACCTCTTGACTTTCTTTTATATAAAGTTTCGGTTTTGCTTTCTGCGAAATTAAACTAGATGCTTGTGTTTTCCATCAGTCTTGTTTCTGTATTTTCATTTAGTTTATTTAAAATATAAGTTGTTTGAATTATTAGAGAGCCACTTAGAACTCTGTTATATGATTAAATATGAATAAATTATATAAACTACAACTAGAGTAATTCATTTGATAATACTTTATACATTTGTGGGTTTAATTACCAAATTATATTATATTTGAAGACTAATTTTCTTTCAAGATTTTCTGTCTCAAATTTCGTGATTCTTTTATGATATATTATTAAAATTTAATGTTAATCACCACATATAGTGTAAATAAACATTCCATATATTTTAATAAATATTTTATAATGGAACATGCGATGAATTTCTTCTCTAAGCCTCCCAGGAGACTAAAACTGCTCACACCATCAATAACGGTGAACGCGTAGTAATTACTAGGTAATGTTGTTTTTGTATTGTACATTTATATCGTCGAGACAAAAAAAAACTGCTAGACGATTACAAGGTATGCAAACGTTGATTACTTATTTTCCGAGTATGAGTATAGCAAAAGAGAATGATAATTTAGTCTTATAATGGCGGCGAGTTTAAACAAAACGAAGCTTATATGTGAGTTTTCTTATTTGATGGTGCTTTTTAATTGAATTTAGGTTTTTTTCACCTCAAAATTTTAACAATTAACTTCACATGGAGTCAAAACACATCCAGCTTGACCATAAAATAATATAGGCTAGAGATAACAGTAAATAATAATAGGTTTATTTAATTTTTATCTCATTTCAAATCAAACATAAAATCAAATATAAGATGATATTATTAAATAGATAAAATAATATTATCAAGTCTAGTTCTTTTAATTTCACCATTGTTGATAATGTTTTAAGTTTTAACCTGTATATAGTTCAGACTTATCTATGTAGGGAAGAATAACACATTTTAAGTACGATCACAATATATTATAAAAACACAGTTTTTTGTTTCTTATTATTTACAAAATAGTGTACGGTACATCATAAAAATATTGTTTCACTGTCTTCTTCCCAACATGCGAATTGTCCTCCTTGTGCTATTCTACATATTGTACCTTTCTTAATCATCCAGTGGCATAGTGAGAATAGGACACGGGTAAGAAAGGTGTATTTCGGGAGTCCGTTTACATAATTTGTTTTAAGGTTTTTTTAACCTGAGCCCAGGGGTCTCCTATTTAGGGTTTTACTCGTGTCGTTGCTTACCGACTGACTAACCGGGGTGGGTGTTTAGTAAGGCGTCAACTTTACAGGGTGAATAATCCATGGTGTTTGATAGCTCCTCACAGTGGTGGATCGAGGGGAGATTTGGGGGAAAGTGTTTTATATGGGATGTTTATATTTATTTTGATTTTTTTATCCACAAGTGACACCGGTTCCTTGTAACATTATATGTTTATATTAAATATATTATACACTATTTGGTTATGTAGTTATCAACAAGAAGAAGTTACTGCTGACCAACAAGTTGAGTTTGGAACTGAGGAAGGAACTGATTAAATGCTACATTCGGAGCATTGCACTGTATAGAGCAGAGACTTGGACTCTTATAAGTTTGGAAAAGAAATGCTTGGAGAGCTTTGAAATGTAGTGCTGGAGAAGACTTGAGAACATCAGGTGGACAGAGTGACAAATGAAGATGTCTTAAGAAGAGTGGGTGAGAAGAGAACCATTTTAGATGTGATTCTTCGGTACAAAGCAAACTGAATCGGGCACATCTTTAGGAGGAACTGTCTTCTGCACGACGCTATAGAAGGAAAGGTTGAGAGAAAGAGGAGCTTAGGAAGAAGGAGGATTCAAATATTAGATGACTTGAAGGAAAGAAGAAAATTCTGGAAGATGAAGGAGGAGGCGGAGGACAGGGCGTATAGACGGTCTAAGCTCACTGACAAAAATGAATGGAACTGTCATAAGACAGAACACCTAATTATACAATATTCAGTCATTCCTTGTCAAATAAGTAAAGAGTCCACGTGAAGCTATAGATGTTACTAAATTTTTTTTCTTTTAAATTGGGAAATTAGATTTAGTTCGATGGATGTAAAAATTAATATATTTATTTTTAAGAATTATTAATTTATGAATTGTATATAAAGTGATAGACTTGTTATTAATCCTATTTGGTTGTATTGGTAAACTATTGTAGAATTACACGCTTCAGTGACTGCATGATCTAAGTTTCTAAGGCGTCACTTTAGAAATAGACTGGTCTGTCGATGGTGGGGAGATCGGGGTTTAAATTTCAGTCAGGTGTACTGAGGGTGGTTATTCCTTATTAATTTGACCCACAACCTCCATGCAAATGCGGTCACAATTCCTTTAAATTTAGACTCCCACATCCAAAACACACACCGTAATTATTACATGAGCTCAGACCGAATGGGTAGAGAGTCACTGTGACAACAAATAGAGTCCATATTCGATTTATATTATACTACCTGTGAGTTTTAATAGTATAATGAGCTACTTCGGTGGCGTGGTTAGCTAACGCACTAGTTTCATGTTGATCTAGACTGCCGAGGACGGGGAGATCGAGGCTAGAATCTCGGTCAGGTGAACTGGGGGGTGGGGGTTCCTAAATGGTTTTCCACTCACCATCTACTCAAATACGGGTTCACTTTTTCTAAATTCAACCTTCCCAATGCCTAACCCGTTAGCGTAATTAGTACTTAAGCGTATAACCCGAACGGGTAGTAAGACTCGGTGCTAAATAATAGTAATAAAAAGTATAATTAGAGCTATTTATTATTAGTTTCTATTTATGACCAGGTATAAACACAGCCACTCATTATTAAATTGAATTTTGACTAAAGTCAAAACATTTTAGAAAATAGAGATTTTATTTTAAATAGTCCAACGGTAGTTCACTCACGTTCTCTTACAACATAAATGTTAAGTTGAGTGCAAATTTGAAAAAAAAAAAAGTTTCTTGAGAGTGTACTCGTTTTTATGCAAAACACACTTTAGAGTCAATCCCTCGTGGGTTTTGAAGGCCACGATGGCTCATTTCCTCTTCGAGGAGCTGAGTGCAGAAGTATGTATTTTGAAAGAAGGTGCTCCAACGCATGATTTTTTTTTTCATAGGACGAGAGAATAGTGGCTCGCAAATTAATGCGCAGCTTCCAGCAAGAGATCGGTGATATATAAAAATAGGCCCTACTTCACTCAGTAAATGTTTATACCTACTGTTTGAGTATACCTTTAGGACACATTTAGCCTCCAATGTTTGTCACATGGTATAAGGTGCCAGTCTTAACAATATACTGGGTTTCTGGGGACGTCGAAGTCGAGGTTCGAGTCTAGGTGGGGTGCACTGGATGATTTCAATTTGTGATTTATCATTGTGATATTTCCAACTCTCTTTGAGCTAATATAATTAATAAAAAACAACCCTCTTATTTATGATAAATATATAAATAATAGAACACCACCGTTTTGTTCACGGGGTAAGCGTTCCTGTCTACAGATTCAGAGGTCCCGGGTTCTATCCGTGGTGCTGCCAGTTTTTTTTTCCTGGGAAGCAATATGTCTGGAATGGGATCAACTCAGCCTTGTGAGGACAAATGAGGTGCTAATTGAACTAAGAAGTAGCAGGTCCAGTCAAGATAGCTGAGATTAATGGCGGCCAGAGGGGTCATTATGCTGACCACATGATACCCTTTATCCGCAAATTTTGGCAATATCTTCGCCAACATGCGGAAGTCACTCGGCTTGGTAGGTATAGCTCGCTTGCAGGTTGACACAATGGAGGATTTTTAAAAATAAATAATATAATTATTATATATTCCTTCTAAAATTATAATTTACTCATCCCTACTCAATTATTATAAAATCCACTTCAGTGTCGTCACTCTTGTGCTAGACTGGTCTACTGATGACGGGAAGATCAGGACTAGAATCCCGGTTAGGTCTACTGAGTTTTTTTTATTAAATATTTTTCCACTCTCTCTCTTCACGTAAATGCGGGTACATTTCCTCTAAAACTAAACCTTACTAACCTTTATTATATCAGTGCAATAATTAATGTATGCGTATAAGCCGGACAGGTACTAAGAAGCTGGGATAAAATGATTTTTGTTCTTGAATAATTGTTTCCTTATTTGTAATTTTCTTGGAGCAGAATAGGAACTATCTATTTTTATAAAAACTTTATTTTACACATGCTAAAAACAAAATATTTGATTAGGTGTTCTGTGAACATTAGATTTCACCCCCATCCATTCAAAAATTCTAGAGCATCATATTAAGATCATGTTCTTATCGTTAACTATTTGGATTTCAAGTTAAAATATCTCTTATAATTTATCCTTGAATTTTAAGTCAATATTTTCCCTTGGTGATCAGTTTAGAGATAACACAATTAATACTATATTCAATAGTACATTATATTAATGGAGAATAACAGTTGTTCGTCTGGTTTAGTACGTCAGTGTAGCAACTTGATGTCAACATTTATGAAACCATATGCACGCGTCACTTGATTCAGGATAAAAGAATGTTCATGTCAAATTTCGTTAAAAATGTTCAACGCCAATTGGTATTAAAATCATCACAAACACATACAGACGAAATAACGAACGTTCATGCTAAGACAAGACCTCGCTCTGGTTAGTCAATTAACCATTAACAATAATACTTGCTCGGTCTAAGGTACCCTATGCTGATTTGTATTCGTATAGCATATTCGTTTTCGTGATATAACCTCTCATACACAGGAATATATATGTAAANACACAGGAATATATATGTAAAAAAAAAAGTTGTAGGTATGAAGCTTAGGGCATTTTTTTTTTCAGTAGGTTTCTTCCCTGACGCCCTCCTACGACCCCAAGATCCAATTTAATGGCTTAGCGGGACGTCCCTAGGAACAGGGCAAACACAATTTACTATTCGTGCGCAAAGAGTCGGGTGGGTTGGGACAAGGGATGAAAAATAGGTTTGAAAAGGGGTTGGGGGTATAGAGGAGGTTAAGGTTGATAAA
>CABFWB010009963.1:0-10909 GCA_902151455.1 Timema bartmani | reverse complement strand
TCTGTCCACCTGATCTTCTCACCCACTCTTCTTAGTACTTGTTCATTTGTCACCCTGTCTGTCCACCTGATCTTCTCACTATCTGTAGGCTATAGCTTATAAAATATTGGTTTTACAAAAATATATTTCAAATCAATGTTATTAACTTTTAATAGTCCTAGTTCTTTGCGGCGATAAGGTATTTCGTATCTCAGAGAGTTGCGGAGATATGATAAAAATTGGAGATATCCACTTATGTAAAGCACCCTCTGTAATTTTTCCTGAAAAATCAAATTTGCCATTATTTGGTATTTGGAGTGAAACCTCTACATTCATGGAGACTATCATTTTATACTTTCCCTAATTGCGTTCAAGCTGTTTTTATCGCGCGAAAAATGGAAACCAAGTGGTTAAATGGTGGTATGCTAGATAAGCGATAAATATTGCACGACAGAGACACGTCACATTCGGCTTGAAGGTCCATGTCGCGCTGGAATGCGCCGGGGGTCCATTTTCCAGGCGACATATCCCGTCTCTTTACCGGCCACACGTGGGACAAAAACCGAGGGATGTTCCTCCACCAGGGTTGTGCCTCCACCAGGGTTGTGCCTCCACATTCCTCCTATTGTCATTCAAGTGTAACTCAAAGCCACGTTTACTTGTGCTGCGATAAGTGTTATATTTTTATTGTTATAATATTCGATATTCAAAATGAATGACAATGTCATCGATTTGTATTGTTAGTGAAGCAATGACTGTACGCGTTGAAACGTTCCTGTCGACGGACTACAATCAATGATGTTACAGCCACGGGCGCCCATAAATAGGCGATAAGGGGGGCTCTGGACCCCTTATCGCTCAGCAATATTTACTTTTTTTTGTGTTAATTTTTATGAAAAAATAAAATTATATGTCTGGGATTTGGCTTCAATTTGCCATCAACAACATGGAATCATCAATATCCGACTTACCAGAGATAAAATGATAAAATGTAGATTTCCCTCACTTTCTTCTTTTCATTTTGTTCTGTTCAATAAACTTGTGGAAAATTTGTTACTTTCATTGGGTTCAACTACAAACAAATTTTATTTTTTGTTAATTTTACAGAAAAATATGTTTGCGACAATTGGCTCTTGATTATCATAATTAGCTCAGAATTAAGTTCAGATGTTCTATACTCCCTCCCGCAAGGTTGGAGGGGCAAATGGGACTCCAATACGCTCCCCACATGGGCGCCCTTGGAGTGGCAACTCATTTTTCCTGGTATAATTAAAAGGAACGATGTTTTGCCGATTGAAATGCAGACAACACTGAAGAGAAGTCTTGGGCGACTACTCTGCTTTTATCGCTCCGTCTTAGCATCCCCTGTTCGACTATTGTAGCTGAGGTCCGAGCGGGAAAAATCGTTCGTGTGGCCTTAGCCTAGAGGGTATTTTACTTTTCCTGCCTTTATATTCCTCCTCCTCAACCTCAATATCTCCCGGTGGTCCATTTTAAAATGTAACATGTTCAGAACCTTAATGTGCTATACCTACTTTCCAAATTTAAATTTTATGCCACACCTAAAAGTGTTGTTATTCTATTTTCCTCCAAATGTTCATGGTTATTTGAAGTGAACCCTTTACCTTCCTTCTAAATTTCACTTTTCTACAACACCGAGATAGGATTTGTTTATATTAGTTTGGGAAATTTTAAACCCCATTTTTCCATCTACCTTTAGAAGTCTCAAATTTTAAGACTTATTTGGTTGAAGTTGTTATTCTGCCTTCTTGCCTGCCAATTTTAAATTTCTACAACATATAAAATATTATTTTATGTTTTAACCCCCTCCACCTCCCCTCATTCTACCCTTTTTACCAGAGCCATTAAAAAATCAAACTTAATTAATATTTTGAGTGGTCCCTATAACTGTCGGCAAAAGTAAATTTGCTTCCACGCTAAAAAGTAGTTAGTTTTTGAAAGTTTGATTACCCTTTTTTCTCCAAATCACTCTTAGAAATCTCATATTTCAATATTTGTTTGGTTATTTGGAGTGGTCTCTACCTGTCTGCCAAATTTAATTCAAGATTGTTGTTGTTGACAAACACAATGTTCGAACCCCCGTCTCACCTCCTTGGGGGTTGAATTGGGCAAAACCCCTTCTCTCGGATGCTTACGACCTGAAAGGAACCTCCCTGCCTAGTTTCAAGATCCCAGGTCCACTGGTTCTGAAGACACGTAATATAAATAAATATAATACGAAATAAAATAACATAATTATGTAGTCTAAGTGATGACATGTGTAAATGGCGCAAGAAAACTCTCCTCATCAAGAATTGAGCAATTCTAGGAAACCAACCTTTTGGGATGGAAGGAACTCTCAACTATATTGACCTTGTTGGTCAACTCGAATGATGCCAAGTCTACAAACTAAACGCACGCGCACTCTCCACTTTCTCTTGATTGATTTTTAAGCGTGGCTTGCCCGCGTGGGCTGGGCAACTGTCTCTAGCAGGGCAAACTACATTGGGCTTTTCATCTAGAGGCTTTAAAGTTTGTTATTTTTGTTGGAAACGGGGCATCTTTCTGTGTGTTCTCATTACCTTGGATATACGCCAGAGATCTCTACAAAACCTGACGGATTCCAACAGGTTTTGTGGTTTTCCAGTCGAATGCCAGGGCCAGGGATATACAACAGTTTTCAAAACCTTCCAATTTAGGTCACGTTTGTCCGCTTAAAGTAGGAGGAGGGATAAAACAAGAACCGAGCTATAAACGAACATATCGCAGAGGGAAACTCGCTGGCAAGATTTTGAAATAACTTGGCTATACAGTAAAAAGAGAATGGTATTTTTTCTGATTCCATTGAAATCAGATGTCTTAGAACCATTAAGTTGTTCCTGCGTACAAAATTAAACACAAAATCAGCTCACTAATTAATACCATACTTGAATATATTCATACGATGTTACTATCGTGATTAGTATATCTAAGGTTCAATGAATGTTTGGCTGTAACAACACAATGAACTACTATTAAAATGGTCACACTTTTCAAAAAGGCACGATAGCATGGATATAAAATGTTGAAATTGAAATTGATATTTTGGAAAGTGGTCTTGAGGCGAGCCAAAATCTTTTAATTTAACCCTATTTTTACCTAAATCTCTATACGTATTGAACTCCTTTGAGACATGATTTTTTATATATATATATATATATATATATATATAGATATATAATTAGGTTAGTGAATTTGTTCCTGCTGTCCGTTTGAACTGGGCCAAAGATTTTTAAGATTTTAAAAAGGCTTGCAGCCAGTGGCGTGACTAGAGTTGGTGTCGATCCATGGACCTCCTCTCACACCAAACCATACACAATTCCTAGTACTGTATTTAGTAAGTACTAATATTACTCGTAAATCGTAAATATCGTATATCCCTGAAAGTAATGGCGATATTAGGGGCACAATCAACTTGCAACATTTAAATTACAATATCATATTCATAGCCGAAATATATCTACATTTAGGTAGTCGCATGTGGTTAAAGTGAAAATTCTATATGAAAACAATAGAATTCGAAGTAAAAACGTTTAAAATATACATCAAAAGTATGTTAATTTTAACTCGTTAAACTTTAACGTTACATGAGATAATGGATTATGTTTGCATAATCAATATCATCCCAAAAAATAATGTAGAGGTTGTAAACAAATGTATATTGCGATATACTCTAAAAATTGTCGCTAAAATGCCAGAAAAGTTTACATCTGCGGTTATAAAAACAGCAGCATGTAGCGCGTGCAGATGACATTCTAAGCGTCACTTTAATTGGGAATTAAAGACAACCATCTCTTAACCGGAGCCTCCGCATGCGCATTAGAAGGCTCACAAAGTAAATTATCATAAAGCTGTGCTTACGAATTTTTCTTGTGGCTAAAGCTAACTACAGGGGTATTTTTTAAAATAATAAACGGTCGTGTGTCGTCCCCTGTGATGGTGTACCCGGTGCGGTCCACATTTAAAAAATTCTGTTCTGAGATTGAACCCTTGCTAATATGATTGAGTAGCGTGAACTGTGATGAACTGACAGCTTTGTGTCTGCTCACAATAATGTTTTACTGTTTTCTGATGTTGCAGTGCCTTACTACCATTCTGATACCGGTGCACCGCTGCAATACTCACCAATCAACCTAGGTGAGTTGTTTCATTCACAATTACTGAATTGCCGATGACGGGGAGAACGGCTCTCCGTGCAAATGCGGGTACACTTCTAAATCAGCAGCAGCATCACCAACCAATTATTAGTCTACACATGCGAAACCCCGAACGGTTAGTAAGACGTGGTAGCAAAAACAATCAGCCATAATCTGGTCGAAACACAAAATATCAAACTTGAGACGTTATGTCGATAGTTTTTCCTTTTTGAAAATATTTCTATTAACTTGTTTGTTAAATAAAATGCATGGGTTTTATTGTTTAGTGTTGTTCAAATAATGAATGTTGGTGATTTTACGGTAACCGTGGTTACGGGAACTATCTTTCACAAACCACTCCACTTTTATTTGTTGAATATACTATTTTCATGTTACACTAAACATTGTCCGTCACATCCTAACAAAATCTCAAACTCTCTATTTGGACAATAAACGAGCATTTAACTTCGGACAACGCTTGTCGAGTGTTCAACCGATAGAAGGATCGATTGCTACACTTCACTCTTTGACCTGCGATAAACTCGTAAACCTTCTCTTTCTCTTGAAAAACATCTTCTGACACGCATTTCTTTATCTGTTCTTAGAAATGTTACGGTTCTTTGTATGTGCCACATACTTTTTTTTATGTTTGTTGCTCTTTCAATCCAAGTTGAAGAATCTGTTTGGCTCTGAGCAAGTTCATCACGAGCTGCTGTCTCAGGACTAACAAGATCTGTCGTAAACCACATTGCGGTGTTCCAAATACCATGTGAGTAATTTGATTATCATTTGTTCCAATATTTTGCACACACAAACATCGCCTTTGATTTGGAGAAGGCTCTCGACACCACCTCTCTGTTCTTATAACTAAGTTTATGTCGGCCACTTCCGGGTGAAGTTGAATAACACCATATACGTTGATTTTGTTCAAGAAAATTGGGGGAGGGTCTCGGAGCTGTGCGATGGATAGCACCTTGGACAACGTGCGCTCACCTGTCCGTTCATGCCTTCTTCTTCGAGTCCGACATCTTAGTTCAATTCCTTAAGATGGGGTGGTAGTGAGCGTGAGTTTAGGGCAGTATTTTCGAAGTTTTATATCATAAACATTTATTTGGCCAAAATAAATCAAATATATCTTCTATAGAATCATAGAGTTTAGTTTTCCGCACATGCTAATATCAACAGTTCTTTAACATCTGTCAAGGGTGTCCTGGAATTTAGTGACAACTTTTTCTCTGCATTTAAAAAGTTTGTCACCAAATGCCGCTATGTTCATGAGAGATATTCAAGAACTCTTGAGATTAGCATGTGCAGAAAGCTAAACTCTATGTCTCTATAGAAGAAATATTTGATTTATTTTTGCCAAAAAATGTTTATGCTATAAAAACTGCAAAATTAATGCACTAAACTGGTGCTCGCTACCACCCCACCTTAACGTGTCTGCCTACCGGGTTCAGATTCCTGGCACGGCCGAAAATTTATCATCATTGAAAATATGGGTTTACCCTTTCACATTGATAAGTTGACGGCCGGGGACTGGTTGTTGTGCCTGTCCTAGTCTAAAGTAATATTATAAAGCATATGAAGCTACGGCAGGCCTAGACCACAGGCTGGAGGCTGTGATGGAGGACAATCGCAGTTGTTGGTTTCTCCACTCCGGGCTGAACGGCAGATACAACTCGCTGATAACTCTTATCTTGCTGATATTGATGCCTTATCTTTCATGGCGGATTAATGGTCGGGAGACTGGCTGCTTTGTCCTATAATTAAGTTAGTTTGTTTGTCGTGTGTTGATGTAATGAGTCGACTCAGAAAGTCCACTTTAAATAGACCTAATTACATTAAATACCCTTAATTAACGGCTTAAAAATGTATGTACAGGAACAACTGGCATTTTATTATATTATTTAATACAATTTCATATCACGTGACTCAGCATAGGACGATGTAACGTTTCCAAACTATTCCTACTTCTTATTACCTGTCTTATATGATAATTACTCTAATGGAGTAGGGATTAAGAAGGAAGCGGCTTAGCGGTAATCTACCAGCATTTGCATGGAAGGGGATTGAGGAACAATTTAGAGGAAACTATTCCCAATAGACCTGACCGGGATTTGAACCCTGATCTTCCCAGTCTAATACGAGAGTGACTCAGGCTTGGCGATCTCGTTAGACCGCAAGGGCCAATTTTTAAATTGAAATCGTATAGAAGGCCGCATTTCAGAAAAATATGATCTACCCAAAATAAGATTACTATTATACACACGGGGCTTAAAACATATATTTTATACTTTGTTCAGACTTACTGTACACCCTACCATATTTTTTTAACAATAAATGTGGAAACTTTTATTTGCAACAAAGGTATATAGTACTAGGCTCTTAACTTTGTGGTGGCTTCATCTTCCAAAGATAGCAGCTGCGTCTCCATAAACTGTGGTCGTGGGTTTGTCTCCGTGTGAGAGAACTACTGTTAACATAAGTATGGGTATGGGCTGGCCGCCATTGCGCACATTTAACAACTGTTTGGAAACTATCTTTGGTCAGTAAAGTCCCCAAATAATGGCCAATTTCTGAATGCCTTAATCTGAACTTGAGTATTTCTAAAAGATTCATAAAAATAATAATCTGGCCGCATTGTGTGTTGGTTCATCATAAAAAATGAAGGATTGGGCCGCAAGTTTGGAATGCCTGTTATAGACGATATTATATTGTATACTATAAGTAGATACCACCTCCAATAGTATAAGTATTAATACTATAGGGCCTTACAGACACATAAAGCTGTCTGCCCGACTAGCGGTCCAATTTGTCTGCAGCTATCGTGATCTCAGAACCAACTCACGCCATGCCTCCATCCACCATCATCCAAATACCAACAAATTGGAATCGCGTCTACATCATTATAAATTCTTAAAAATATTGCAAGAAAAGTATGGGTAAAAAATTGGTTGTTAGAAAGAAAAAATTAGCTATAACAATTTTATTAAAAGAGTTGGATTCAAATGATTTTTGTAATTGTTTTAATAGTGAATCATGCATATTTCTCTGAAATACTCATTATGGTGACGTAGTTTTAAATAAAACAAAAGAACACAATGTGAGACTAACCACCTAAACTGTTGCGAAGCGGTGACTGGTGCCAGGTTGTTCGGTTGGTCCAACAACCTGCCAGCCTGTTGATCGGTTGTTCCGACAATTTGGTGAGTCTTTAGGGCCCTTTTTCTTCCTTATCTCAACCTCTGCCCTCTTATCTAGAACTCCCATGATCTTAACCTCTAAATGTCGCCGCTGCTTCTTAGAAGCATCAATATAGTTTCCTTACATCGGGGGTCCCCAACCCTATGCCCGCCATGGCGCCCGACACTTTTTGACCACAGCTGAAAAGTTCTTGATTAATAATTTTAATCTGTAATTTTTCCAACAAAAATCAAGTTTGTGCTAATCTCCAGGTATGCTGTTCTCAAGAAGTTGGTGATTGAAATCCCCCCTCCCCCCCTCTTTCAAATCCCTCCCTCTCATCCTTCTTTCTTTGCCGACCCATTTACAAAGTGTACTTTTACTGTGAATTCACACGTTCGCCGAAAAACTAGCGCAGAACATAAACGTGGTCACGTGACGCGCTCTAAGCCAATCACAAGATTTCCGCTTAATCGGCGAGAGCTGCTCTGCTGAAGTTCAACTATTCTCTACTTTGTCCGCTCTGCTCGAGATGTTAGGCACAGGAGAACCAATAAGATCTCAGAACCAACCATCTCAAATTAGTGCGCAATCGCATTTGTCAACGCATGCGCTCTACAGTCAGAAGCAACACACAGCTTCGTTGTCCGTTGTGAGGAGATTTGAAATAACCCATTAATGCAAAGCTTGTATCGATGTATTGGATTGTGCCACGACACAGGATTATAATTTGTAAACAAACATCGGGACAATGATCTAAAATAAATGTTTATCCACTAGAAAATAAAAGATGTTGATAATCATGCTGTTTTAAAGCGTTGCAATGCATCATGGGTCAACTTAAAGTGTGTGAATTACTGCGCAGATTCTGCTTTCTATTTTTTTGCGAGCGTGTGAATCAAGCTTTACTCGGAGCTACCATTCTTATAGTTTCAAGCTGAATGGTTCTGCTTTTCCCTAATCTCAAAGACCTACCCCCTTCCATGATTCTCCCCACACTCGCTAATACCAAGCTAATACTTCCTATATCCTTAGTAAATATCTTAATATGGGTCTACCCAGCTTTGTTGCATGAATAAACACACAGTAAATATATTTTAAAATGTACCTAAGCACCAAAATGGTGGTTAGTAGTTAAGTATTTCCTTGTCTTTATTTTGTTCTTGTTAAAACAGTAACTAAAGCAGTATTTTTTAATTTATTTTTTGTCAACTTGGAGGGGGTTGAACCCCCCTCACCCCCATGGCTCCGGCCTTGAGTATTACCCACAACCCCATGTAACGTCACAATCGCTGTTGGAACCTTAACATGGCAGTTGACCTGTCGTCTGTATAGTATTGAGGCTGACCTCTGAGCCTGGCGGGAGTTGGTAAATTTGCCTGGGAAAAAGTGATCGGTGCCCGCCGCAATACCGTTAATTTTGAATGTGCTCTGAGGTACAAAAAGGTTGGGAACCTCTGCCTTACATTATCTTAAAGAGGGCGCCTTACAAGTCAAGGGTTTGCCTACCCTCTTTGGCGGTGTGTTGAGCTTTCAACTCTCAAAATAGTTGGCGTTGCTAACGTTATACAAACTGGTGAATTCAGCCATCAGGTTGGCAGCAATACTGGTTTGTTTAAACAATTGGGAGGCTGGCTGATCGGTAATCAGTCAAGGTCGCAAGCAAACTTTTCCTAGAACTGATAGAGATAAGAAGTGTAGTGCCCACCAGATTGTATAATGTGCAGTCGACCCAAGTTGGACTAAATGTGGTAAGATAAAACGTCAAGATCCAATCTTACTCTCGAGAAGAAAAATTAGCCTAGCCATCCCAGCCAGCAAGACGCTTCTGTCTGACAAATCCGAAATAAGCCAAAAACCAGTCAGGGAATCTAGAGGCCGAATTTGTTCACGATTACAATACTTTCTTTATGTGTATGAATGTTTAGACTTTAAAAAGGGAGAGAGTGAAATCATAGTTTTGTGGGAAAATACAGTCCGTTGAAATTGTACACATGCCTCCCGGCATACGGCGACACTTGACTTCCTTATTCCTCCCATTAGTGTAAATCTAGTTTGGATGGGTAATAAAACGTGCTGAACGACTTTTTCATACAAGTTCTCAAAAATAGCAATTTACCGCGTTGGTGGTCACATGCTCTAAGAAGGCGTCTTTCTCGCATTAGCACAATAGACTGGCTTGTCATTGACGGTTTGGCCCTGCCGAAGGTATTTTGGGTAGATCTTAATCAGTTATTTCCTTCTCTTTTCCCACTCAAATGTGGGTACATTTCCTGTAATTACTTCTACCTTCATCACCAGCACCCCAATATCGTAATTAATATACATTCATTCAGCCCGGACGGGAAGTAAAACCCGGTGATTTTTTTGCAGGTTTGACATCTACTTACTGATTACTTTTATTTCTAATTTGATATAAAAAATCTCAACATAACACTATTACTGCCCGGTTTCGCCAGTTATTTTGCCTCATGAAAAAAGGTCACGAACAAATAAAAGTGAACCTTTGGTCTGGAGATTATCAATAGTTACAAAAGACTAGGGTGGGAAAAATATGACATATTGGTCTATTAGAGGCCTCGGGCAGTGTCAAGTACGCCAAATCGCTTTGACTGATAACATATGATTAGTTGGTCAGTTTGAATCCCAATAGAGTCGAGTTCTCTTAGTCCTAAATTCTAACTAGATGTGAATTAACGTGGGGTACGATTCGGAGCGCTATTATCTCTTAGCTTGTAAAACCTGTAAAAATAATTCATACCAGTATTTCACGAGCTTTGGTCAGTTGTGTACCAATTTTGGGGGCCATGGCCAGGGGCGGATCCAGATCTTTTTCATAGGGGGGTCATAATTATAAATAACCTAGTTACTAACAATGTTAGATTTCTGTTTAAAGCCATTTAATAATTTCTCAATTTCTCATTCATATTTGAGCTTATGCACGTTTTAAACCGTGATTATTCTCTTCAATTTTTTAAAAATCAGATAGTTTTTATAAACTATTTGAAGGGGCCCTCCTTCAACATTTTTTTGAAAAATTGTTCACTCTAGAAGCTATGAGGAGTCTTTGCCTTGATTTTTTTTAAATTAGATTCTTTTATAAATTATAAGCCACCATCTCACCTAGAAATTTTTGAAATTTGGATGCCCCTGAAGCTATTTAGAGTGATTCCCACCTTAATTTTTTACGATGGTTAGAGACCTCTAGAAGATAATCTTTGAAGTGGTCTTCCACCGACAAAATTTTGAAAATTGAATTATTTCAGAAACTAGGCTGTTTGGGGGGGTCCTCGCCTTAAAAGTCTTCAAAATGACATGCATCTAGAAGCTATTTGGAGTTGTCCTCCCCTAGACACTTATGAAATTTGAATGACCTTGGAAGCTATTTAAGGCTTTCTTTCCCTGACTTTTTCTGCCATCTAAATGCCTCTAGTCTAGCATTTATTTAAAGTGGTCTTCTCCGGAAAACTTTTGACAATAGAATACATCTAAAAGTCATTTGGAGTTAGATTTAAGGCCATCTTTCAGCTTCATATTCGATAATATCGTAGGATTTGAAATATATCTGGGGG
>CABFWB010009962.1:0-10910 GCA_902151455.1 Timema bartmani | reverse complement strand
TTTAAATTACAAAAATTACCATATGTAAGATATGTCACGCTCATGTCACATATTCTTTTAAAAGCATACTCTACTTAAATAGATTTAACAAATAAAAATAAATATTATGGCTTTTTATTTGCGTTTATATTAATGTATGCAAATTACATATATGAAATAAAACAAAATTAAAGTAGTAAGACATGCATGGCTTTATAATAGATTTTAGAGTGCCAATGTGCCAATGCGTGTTAAAAGTAGAAACGTAATTATTAAATAGGTCTAAGGTGCATAAATCCAGAAGACCATATTCACTTGGTTGATTTACAGGAGGCTAGCTAGTGTGGTTTATATAAATATTTTTATCGAAAAGAATGTAGGTTATACTTGTTTAGATTGTTAAACAATTAAAAATTTCTAGTAAAATCAAGTTAAAAGTGTTGAGAGTGTAGTTATAGATTAAAAAAAAAGTCCATTTATATGTATATATTTTGTGAAAACGTGACATAAATTATACTTGTAATCGATAATAGCTATAATACAAAGCTAATTTATAATTAACACCGGCATCAATCATAATGTTTCGGCTAGTAGTGTCAGTGAAAAACATACATAAATACTTCATTGGATCTTTGAAATGATTTAAAGATGTGTATAGCGTACTTTAAAAAGGACGATTTTATTCAAATAATCTTAGGTTTTAATTTGAATTGCTTAACTTTAATAATTTTAAAACGTTCTGCTACCCGAATTACATTAATATATTTAAATAAGAGTGCCTAAGAACATTGTATGAATAGCTTATAATAATATATTTATAATTTCCTTAGCAAAATTTGAAAATAGAGATAAAATTCCTCCAGTAATTAACATTGTTATAGCTTAGTGATTTAACCATGTTTAATTATAGACTTAGATGTTTGAATGATCAAACATTAATATCAAATCATCAAGTCCCTGAGTTGAATATAAACCTTTAGATGTAAAACTTATTAATTGAAACATTAAAAAGATTTATATGGAAATGGTATCCTATATTATTAAAAAAGTTATGAACCTCATTAAATAAAATAATAATACTCAAACTTCTTAATATGGATCAGTAAGTTGACACTCACGTGGTTTGGCTCCTTGGAGATGAATCAAATTATATTTTTTTTGTTAATTAGTTAGTGTGAGTAACAATTCACGTGTTTGTGTTGGATACACTACATGTCGTATCAAGTATGTCGGTTGTGGGTTAGGCTAACTAACGTTTATAAATTGCACATTTAAATCTATAATATATTTATTAATGACTTACAGCAAAAAAGATTGTTTAAAACTAGAATATACATATATTACCCAGAACCTTAAGTCATCGATTACCTGTTTTTTAAGTGGTAGCTTTAATTTTATCAGTGATCAATGTATAGGTTATTCTGAGAATGATACCATGCACCCTATGCTTTACAGGAAAACTCTTGATTATTGGTTTATTCATTGCAAGCATATAATTAAAGCTACTAAAACTATTGATGCTCAGCAAACAATTTCATGGCTTAATTCAATGAAATGACATAAAGAATTTAAATCAAGATAGATAACAAAACTACAAAAATTTGAAGAAGAATACGTTTAATGGAGGCCAATATTCACATTAATAAGTTACCAAATGACCAAGTAAATCTGATGAATTTTAATTAACAACAAATATCACTTTATCCAGTTCACAAGTATTTCCCAAACCTAATAAAAGTTTCTCTAAGTTTCAATAATCTTCAACTTTTCTCTATATTGTTACTCCCAACAATAGTTTTTGTTAAATAATTAATATAAATTATTGTTGTTTTCTAAACCCCCTGGTACCATAATCGCGTTAGTGCTAGGAAAATGTGATAGGAACAAGGTTTTAAATGTATACGAACCGCATGTATTTTTGTCAATTTTCTAGCGTGCT
This sequence comes from Timema bartmani, assembly GCA_902151455.1. Lineage (NCBI taxonomy): Eukaryota > Metazoa > Arthropoda > Insecta > Phasmatodea > Timematidae > Timema > Timema bartmani. The sequence goes on along the minus strand of CABFWB010009962.1, from coordinate 8,992 downwards.
CTTTGATTACTTTCAACAAACTAAAAGTGACATATTTGGGCTCATTTAAGTAAAAGGCCAAAAAAATATCAGAACAAAGCTAAGCAACTAGATGCACACTAGCCATATTTTCGGATCTCTTTGCTCCGTTAATACATAACTATCGATCAGAATAAAAACAACCAAATAGAAAAATATCATTAACTCGGTTTATTAAAAGAAACTGAACCTGACCTGAATGTTAATTTTTACTTAAGATTAAAGTATAATTTAATTTATTATGTTATTAAATACAAAAATGGGAGCAGATATATAATGTACTATTCCGTTTGAAAATAGATTTAAATTACAATGAAAATGCTAAAGACAATTATTTTTATATCGTATTCAATAAGTATCATCGATACTAAACTTTTTACTTCGGTTGGACATGCCAGTTTTGTTAGCAACAGCTTTGCTCAAATTATTCATCGTATTATTGACGTGGTAAGGAAAAGTCATCCTTGTCCAATGTCCGCCATTGTCGTAAAAGAAAACGATCTTCAAAATGTAGATACCTTTTCCAGGCAACTCGAATATTTTCCTGCTTTAATTTTAAATACGAAAGGAAATAGTAATTTGGATTTATTGAGTGAAATGTTTCCAGATGATCTGGTTTTAAATGGTAAAATGAAAATTCCAGAAGTAATATTTTGGTTTATAGGAAATGATGAAAATATTTGTTGGGTGCGACTGAAACAATTTAGAGAAACTTTCCTTGGAAATCCAAGATCACCTTTTATATTAATTATTACATCAAATGATAAGAATGAGATAAAGGCATTTCAAGAATGAATGCCGTAAGACTTGGTTTGAATATAATATTTTGAATGTAATATTGATTGTTTTACCTGACTATGAAAACCAAATTGATTCTATATCAGTAATTAGTGATGTCAAGGCATGGTTCTTCAACCAGTATAGAAACAATGGTACATTCATAGAACTGTCAACATTGTTGAAGGGAAAGAAATATAAAAATATGTTTGTAGACAAACTACAAGATATTTATGGATACAAAATAAAGGTATCTAAAAGTAGAAATATATACGGTTTAAAATCAGGATATGAAAAAAGGACACACAATTTCATAAAAATGTTTATCCAAAATATAAACGGAACAATGGTGATAGTTGACTTGGAACACGGAGCTATTGATAACGATGAAACTTTAATTGGCAAAGATAACTTGGACGGTAAACAAAGAATTCCGGATATTTATGGGGATGCACTCTTTAAACATCCGAATAATATATTCAAAACTAGCATTTCTTGTGATGCACCTTGTTTGAAATTTCTTGTGCCCAAAGCACTTCGTGTCCCACAATATATGAATGTGATTTTACCTTTCACAAAGACTACCTGGGTAGCTATATTTTGCATTATACTCATCATCACATTGTTCTGGAAATTGTTCAGACAAGATGCGTCCTTGGAAACCACAACAATATTGGAAACTCTTAGAATCTTTTTGAGTGGTGCGACATTTCTCTCATTAGTTTCCTTGCCTCATAAATGTTTTATTGGTTCGTGTTTGTTGTCAACTTTGGTACTGATAAGCGCGTATCAAGGGATTTTGACCAGTTACTTGACGACACCCCATTACTATCCAGATATTGACAATATGGAACAGTTGTATGAATCTGGACTAATGANTAGTTTCCTTGCCTCATAAATGTTTTATTGGTTCGTGTTTGTTGTCAACTTTGGTACTGATAAGCGCGTATCAAGGGAGTTTGACCAGTTACTTGACGACACCCCATTACTATCCAGATATTGACAATATGGAACAGTTGAATGAATCTGGACTAATGATATCCATACCTAACTTTGATGGTCAGAAAGATATTATAGATGTTTTATTAATGAATTCCGATCCTGATAATAAAGTGATAAACATTTTATTACAAAGGGCTAATTTTTCACCCGATGTCAAAAGTGTACTTAACGCGATTGCCTTCAATAGAACACTCGCGTATGCTGATGCTGATCAAGATCAAATATTGATGTTATTTATAGAACTAAACGACTATTATGAGGAAGGATATCCTCTAATGCACATAATGGAGGAGTGCTCTTATAAAATGTATATCTGTATACAGTTCCCCTTTGTTTCCCCGTATCAAGACTCAGTAGATACAGTAATGAGAAGGGGATATGAAAGTGGTATAATTAATAAGTGGCAAAGTGATGATATATATGAAGTGAAGCTGTCAGCTCGTAATAGGATTAAGCCAGTTGAACTGAAACAACTAGAAATCATCCATGTTCAGACTTCCTTCTACATTCTTCTTGGAGGTCTTGCACTCAGCTCCATATCACTGATTTTTGAGATTTTCCTTGCAAGATATAGAAATTAAAATATAATACATGTTTCATAGGTTAACTAACATGTATCTTATTAATACTTTTTATAATACAGTTTAATACCCATGCTTTAATAATCATAGTTAAATTGTATCAAGAATTATATTCATTACAAAGTGTTCAAATATAAGTGTTTTCAACTGTCTTAACATTCATAAGGTTTATCCACATTTTATTATATTAATGAGGTAGGGAAAGGTACCGAAGAACTATAACCATAAATATATGAATATTTATGTCTAGTAAGAACGAAAAATGGGTTTGATGGAACCAAACTCAGTTAACCCGGCTAGGGTTTATCTTTCCATTAGCGGCTATCTTGACTAGAAGTCTTAAAGCTTAATCTTGTTGCCGTTGATGAGAGGGTCATATTTGTTGCTATATTTTCATTTGATGTTGTGTATGAATTTATTTAGATAGCTTATATTACTTGAATTTACTATTAAAGATTCAATATCATTATTATTTTTTTAAACTAACTTACCAATTATGTGAAAAATTACATACAATACTAAATACATGCAAGTGTTATAGCTTTATAAATCTTTAAGTTGGTGTTTAAGAAAACTTGTACAAAGTGCGTTATAATTTAGAAACAATTTATTTGACACGGGAGCTTACAAATTCTTACTATTATTTCCCACATAGATCTGCAGGAAATTTGACCCAAGCTCCTTTTTATTTTGCGATCACCTTTTTTTTTAAATATGTTGTGTTGTTTTGCTTACACTAACCATCCGAGTTAGGCGCATTTAGTTAGTATCACTAAGGATGTACGAGGGAGGATTTAGATCAAGTGTTCTATAATTTACATGGAGTCTAAAAGTAAACCTTTTAGGAAATACACTATGAGTAGACCTGGCTGAGATTCGATACCTGAACTGCTTGTCATCTGTAAACCACAATGAACACACTTGTCATCTAAGTCCACGTACGCCTTTAAGCGGTTTTTATATATATATATATATATAATATATACAGTAGATTGAGAAATATTATTTTTGAAGTAAAATGGCTCTATTCTGCTTCGATTGAAATGAATATGTTAGCTAGGTAATTTATTTTCTAAGACTGATATTGATTGAAAAATTAAACGAGTAAATCAATAACCTGGCATTCTATTTTAAAAATCAAAATACCAATTAATATAGTTGAACCGGTAGCGTAACAAAATAAGCTCTTATCCCCCGTACCCCCACCCCCGAGATTTATTTTAAAATCCACTTTTCCAAGTCATCTTACACCTTAATAAATGTTATAAGAAATAATTAATAGTCCTAAATAATTACCAATTTATTAATTACATCTTATAATGACTGTTTTATCCTCTTTTCTATGTTGGAACGTCATCAGCCTCTTAGTTTGACTGCATGAAGATAAAAAAAGCTTGGGCTATTTAAAACAAAATGAAATAATTTAAATAATGCTATAGCTTAGTTATAAATTACAACACTTTATGATAAACATATTCAACTATCTAACTTGTCAATAATCAGGATATAAGTTACTTGATTACAATTAATTCTACCAAATGTATAGAAGTTTAAAATTCCTTTTCGCGGGCCCCTTATACCATTGTCACCGACCTCCCCCCCCCTCCCCCATCTACCCCCCAAAGCTCAGCATTGCAGACCCTTTGGGTCTGGATGTTACGCTACTGAGTCGATCTTTACATAGTAGTTGAAATTAATGAGAAATATCGCATTATCGATTATTTTTGATCGATATATGACGGTCTGTTCGAAAAATGTGTATTAATTATTTTATATCCTTGTGTCACAAAAAAGAAAACAATAACCAAATTTGGCGTCATTGCCATAGAAATGTACTAGTGTATTAGTTTTTAGGACACAATACTCCTTAACCTCATTTTTTTCCAAGAATTTGTTCCTTGTTCTTGCTTCCTCTTATTGGAGTGGTTCTGGAAAAATATCTACTTTGTTTTCTAGGACCACGTTCAAATATCTCTTATGGAAAATATAAAAATATTATTTTATTAATATGTTAGCCACGACCAGCGCTTAGGTAGCTATTATTATGAGTACTAACAAAGTTGGTGCAAAACATTGTTGGGTTGGCTACACAAATAACATCAGTGCGTTTTGTTTCTACATTGTATAGTGTCTAGTGTGATGTGATCATAGTATGAAACTTTGACATTTGGTCTTTATTAATAGGTGCATCAAATAAAACATTTATAAGGACGTGAAACAGCTATCTAATCATTTTAATGACTAGATCTTGATAATTTATTTGATATATCTATATTTAATTTGTTCACTTTCTACTGTGTGCAGCTTGATGTAATATTATCATAAGGATAATTTCAACTTAACACTGTAATTTAATGTTTTTTTTGTGTGTTTCCTAAACGTCTTGATAGCTAAGGTTTAATTGAAACTGTATTCATACACTTTATAATATTATTACCATTATATTTCTTGTGTGTTACAATGGGAAAATATAACTTTTAAGAGACTCAGCCTAACATTAGAGGCGTAAAATTGAATATAATAAGTAATTAACACTGAGTTTGAAGAAGTATGAATTGATGTTATTGATGCTATTGCTACTTTTTTAAATGCAAATTTTAATGTGAACAATGAACGTTATAAAAACAACTATTTTATTTTCTTACACTTTTAAAAGTTAAATAAACCTAGCTTGCAGCTTTTTGTTTTATAACAATCTTTAAATAAATCAATTCATAGTTACTCTATTTTAGCTTGTATAGCTATTATTTGAATATGTGTTCTTAATAGTTTTTAACTAATTTCATCAAAAAAATAATATAATTAACAAATACACATTTTTATATTTTTAAAATTATTTAACCTTTTGTATTAATTACTAGCTATCTAGAGTTTATCGGTCTGACGTAAGAACAAATTAAATATGTTTTTAATTAAATGTTTTAATAATGAGTAATAAATAACTTTGCAGCAGTATTATGTAAACTTTTACCTGGAAAATAAATAACAAAACACTATTTTTACTGTACTTCCTTTATTCCGTTATTCCTCTGGGTGATGTCTAGTTATAAAACCTGCTATTACTTTGCTCATTTGCTTGTTGCCTTGTGATAGTATGATTCACAATATGGTAAGGGGGATAAAAGGCATCCAAATACAGAATATAATTATTTTGTACAAACCGATTTTTGAAAATATTAGTAATACTGTAAATTTTGCATTATTTTTTGAGACATAAAAGTTAATTTAAATGTGGTTCAAAGTTAGGGTTTCCCGCTGTCACATCTGATTTAAATGGGTAATTATTGATATAATTTTCCTAGTAAACTATTGAGCTTATTGATAAATATCAATGTTATATTGTCAAATATTAGTTTTAACAACTATTGAGGGGGCCATTTCAGCATTCTTTGACTTCTGGGTTTAGCAAACATGATAGCCAGTGGATTCAAACAATTATAAGAGGGCCTTTCCTCTTTTTGTTTTTTTGTGGGTTGTGGACTTCAATCAGGAAGGCATAAGTTTTGAAACGAACAACTCCTTAGCATTGTATGAGGTGATGTCGTGGAGGAGTATAGTGTTCCTGGACCCTTATATTGGAAAGCTGCACTTGTAGACACTGATAGTGTTGCGCCATGTCCCACTGACTTTTTTTTTGGGTGCCCTTGGAACTGAGTCAGGCAGATTCCATATAAAGATTGGGTATCATCGAAGCCTTATGATGGGAATCTGTCATATCAGCTTTAATGGATCTGTACAAAATCGTCGCCTTATTAATGTAGATGTAATACAGAATGATTCAAGAGTTTAGGTCAAAACTTAAATAGCGTATAGAGTGACAAAGGTAGAATAGCTCTAAATATTAATTCATGTTCTCTGAAGTCCTCCTGAGTCAAGCAAAGCCATAAAAGGCTGCGAGGTCTTATTACCGTGTATTTTCCTACTAACTTAATCTTGAATCACACGACATGGGTTTAAATTTACCCCTTTCAGCAAACTCAATCTGTGGATTTTTCAGTGTTTCCTGAATGAGACCAACTTTTTGAGCAGAGTATTGTTCAAGGTTGAAACATAGTTCGAAAACGATGGCTTGTTCAATCGCTTTAACAGGCATGTATGGACTGAAGAGAACCCCCATGCTGCAGTTGCTCGTACCACCAAGAGAGGTTTGCTGTGAATATATCGGTGGGTATAACTGACGATAATGCTATCGGAACTTACCTCCTGCCACCCTTTGGCCTGGATACCTTTACAGAATCTTTCTGGAAGGAATTGTGCCAGGACTGTTATCGGATGTGCCAATTATCATCCGTAAGCAAATGTGGGTGCAACAGGAATGAGTGCCAGGTGTTTTTTTCTTTCAACGTGTTTGACTTACTGAATGCACTTATTATTTCAGAGGAATGGCATCATTCTTTCCCACATTCAATGGCCTCGCCTGACCCAGGATTACTTTGGAGAACATGGATTCCTATTCGAAAGTTGTCTTACCTGCGTCCCTCTATATACGCTCCTTAAGTTTTGACCTTAACTTTAGACTCATCGTGTATTCTTTGAAAATAAAATAACCTAAGGGGGCAAAACTAGCCCTGGACTCGCCTCACTCAATTGCGAATGAACTCCCGAACCTCCTCTCACCATTAACCACCAATAAATTTAGTATAAAAGTGATAGAGAGGGGAAGATTGGGACTCAGTCGTGATTGGGGGATGCGACCAAATTTAAATTGAATATTAAACAGCATCCACGGTATTAATGTGCTCAAACAGCAGGTATTACATTGAAATTGTCATTGTTTATCTTCAAAACAACATTATAACTGTGATCAACTTCTTCAGCTTTATTAATCTCGAACAGGCTTTCAATATCATACTCGACATCTTTGGGTTAGAATTGACTTTTATCTCGAATTTTCACTTTAAAATAATATTACTTCTTAATTGAGTTATTTTATTTGCTTTATTTTTTTAATACCCATGATAAAATGTCCAACATGTTAACATATATTGCACATGTAACTGTGATACTTAAGACTTTTTTTAGGTTTGATTAAAACCTGCGCGGGCATCACAAAGAACCTCTTTAGATGAACCAGGCTAGTGTTTTAGTTTGCTGAATTGCACTCGTTGGTTATCTCTTGTAGACATATGGAAAAACTTGTTCCCATTTTATGTTAACTTATATTGAATTGAAGAGGCTTTATTATCATTATGCCGGGATCACGATCAACTTAACGTAACTTAACGTAAAGGACCTCCTCGTGTGTTTAAATGGAGGCGATCACGATGTAACATTATAACTGTGATCAACTTCTTCAGCTTTATTAATCTCGAACAGGCTTTCAATATCATACTCGACATCTTTGGGTTGAAATTGTCTTTTATCTCGAATTTTCACTTTAAAATAAGATTGCTTCTTAATTGAGTTATTTTATTTGCTTTATTTTTTAATACCCATGATAAAATGTCAAACATGTTAGCATAAATTGCACATGTAACTGTGATACTTTAGACTTTTTTTTAGACTTTATTATAACCTGCGCGTGCATCACAAAGAACCTCTTTAGATGAACCAGGCTAGTGTTTTAGTTTGCTGAATTGCACTCTTTGGTTATCTCTTGTAGACATTTGAAAAAACTTGTTCCCATTTTATGTTAACTTATATTGAATTGAAGAGGCTTTATTATCATTAGATAGCGCTACAGATTTAGCAATTATTACCAACTTGGTGGTATTTTCTCAAAAATCCTAAAGCTAGTGGGACCTATACTTATTCCCTAGATATATTTATTTAAAATAGCAGGGCCGGATACGGGGGAGAGGGGGGTAGCTGGTGTGTAAGCCCCAGCAGCTGACGTAACGGGGTGCCAAAGGAGCTGTGTGGCAAAAGAATCTTCGGGACGCAGAAAAAATAAAGGGTTTTAGATTTTTTGTTTGATATAAAATAAATGATGCGTAAGAAAATAATTCTGAGAAGTAAAACAAATACCTTTTCTTTTCTGTGAAAAAATGTAACGTAAATAATGACAGGTATTCTGAAAGTTGAAAAATAACAACTGGACACGGGAATCGAACCCGGGACTTATGGCTTAGTACGCCAATGCTTTAACCACCGAGCTATCCAGGAATTGTCCCGTGTCCAGGGTCATTCTTCACTCATATTTTAGGGCAGAGTCTATGATGGACGTGCGGAAATCGTCGACTACAAATGTGTGATTTTATTAAGATCACAAGCTATCAGATAACGCAACCATCTTCGACTTGGTAGTTGGCTTATTGCAGCCATTTGTACAATATTATAAATGTAAGGAATCGCATGTTTAAGAATCAAATAGCCAAAGCTATTATTTATGCTCCTAAAATTCATTTTCAAATATGCACTTGAAGATATCTACCTGAACATTTCACAGCCCTGAAGATTATTATTTTTTGACACTTTCAGGGACTCTTTAGTCAAACGAAAGGAATTTAATCAAATTAAAACTGATTAGAATCTACTTGCGGAAAATAATGAGACAGGAACATCTTTCAAACCTAAGTATAACTAACATTGAGCATAAAGTGGCATCACAAATATTGTATGGTGAGATCATGGGGGGTGCACGCCCTTGCACCATAGGGACAAGCCTCCCCTGC
>CABFWB010009960.1:0-10919 GCA_902151455.1 Timema bartmani | reverse complement strand
CCCCAACCTGAGTTTCTGATAAACAAGTGTACCTAACTAGGCATTGTTCCCAGGCCCTCAGATAACCTGAACCATTGCTTTCCTGCAAGCTACCTTGAAAAATGGAATAATGTTCACACAGTGTGTGATGAGGGACACAACCCTTTTGAGCGGCGACCCCAATGGTTGGGCCGCAGAAACGCGTGAAGCGCGAGAAATAATGAGCTAAGTCTATCACTATCTATATATAAAAAAGGCACAGGTTCTAACCTACCTCTACATAATCAATCAATAATGGTAACAACAATAATGCCTAGGCCCAGCGAAGACATTTGTTACTCCTAATTTCTAACAACTAACAGAAATTATACGTCATAGATCTAGCCACGTGGTAGGCTATTCCTAATCTCTCCTGTACTGTATAACCTTCCGTGTCACTTCCTTCTATCGAGTGGATCCATCGCCTCAAACCGTAAGTCCATCGTTGAAATGTAAACTTTGCTCGACGTGTGGTGTGGTCAATGTATATCAGCTGCGCTAGTAGTGGTCCATTTTCCAAGCGAGCCGGAGAATATATAGTCTAGATGCTCTGCGTGACGGAGCGACCAGCAATAAGAGGTGGGGTAAGTTTCCATCGGCGTCTGGAAGGTCTACTCGTTTGAGCAAACAGCACCAGAGCTGCTATCAGTTGACTTATTGACTTTGGTGAGTGCAGAGTCTTTAGCACGTGGACGCGGCCACTCATTTCCTAAGCGCCGCTCCTTCCGATGGGGCATCGGGCTTGAAGGAAGAGTCGGCGAAGTGGGTATGTAAAGAAAGCGAATATGTGTTACGAGTCTAGTATGAAACAATAGTATACCAGTAATAACTTTAAATGACTTGCTTGCATCAACTCATTTTCATATTTTATAGTCGAACAGGGCTAAGCCAGTTTAGCCAGTTACAACCATCTCGTCTTCTTCACCCTACACCGGAGCATAACCAGCAACCAACATAACTCTACAAATGCCTATATTTATATGTACCCATAGAATTTTAGATGACACCAACTCATCCCTTCTCACAAACATCTTATCTGTTGGGCTAAGGAATAAACCTACTCCCTGACTTCCCCTTACCCATTCATCCACACCTGACTACAGTACAAGGCTACCATCACTCGTCATCAAAATATCTTTCCCTTTCTGTTTGGTTTCACGTACACACAGAATATCAATTTTTCTTCCAATAATTTCCTCTAACAGGTTATTCTCTCTACCCCACACTCCTCACACATTCCACGTGTCACTAGGCCATATTCTCACCAGCTTGTCAACAGATGGGCCCTTCAGTTTTAACCTCAGCTACCCATCATAACTTTGGTCATCTGAGGTTAATATTGTATAGTTTCTTTTAGTAAGTAATCAGTTAAGAGTAGACCAGGTCACTAGCCTTCACTGTAACTACACCCATGACAGTATTCACTGTTTACTGTAAGGATGCTGTATTGGTACCCATCGGTGTCGGCTCTTAGCTAGTATACTGTAAGGATGCTGTACTGGTACCCATTGGGGTCGGTTTTTAGCCAGTATACCGCAAGTACAACAGTTGCTCAATTTTAACCTGAGTACATTTACACTGTTCCTACAAACCAGTTTCCCTATTATAGTGACTACCTTGCCGGCTAGGTAAGGCAGTGCACCAACACACTAGACACATTTTAAATAATCTTAACACCTTTGTTTAGCTTATACCTTCATAAATAAGTGAAATTCAATTAAAATTGTTAGTTGCCATGAACAATTAGTGTTTAGTGTTTACTACATATTTATGTTTCAGCATTCATATTTTTTAATAACAAAGATAATTTATAAATATTCTTATATGCTAAATTTGAGGGGTGGGGGGGGGAAGACCATTTTGACCTCTCATATTGGGATGGTAAAAAAATTGAGTTTGAAATTTTGATAAATATCAATGTTTCATGACCCCCTGAATCCGTAAAAGTGGTTTCCGCTATGCTGCCTGTCTATATTTCGGACTAAGGACAAAACCATTTTACCGATTGGGCTAAAACCTTGTATCTAGGGTTTTCTTAAGGTTTCCATGAGGGGTTTTCCGGAATTAGATATCTAACCCTAAAGTTAAGGATAGTTTACTGAAGGGCAAAATTAGAAAAAAATTGATTTGATCAAAATTTGATTAAATTTTGTACCTAGGCATGCTATAAACAAAGTAGCAAGTTTCATTTTCCCATGAAAATGACTTTGAGGGTACTGTACATAAGCCGAAATTTCAATTTTAGTCATATCTCTTCAACTAATTGAGATACAAAATAATTTAGCATTTAAAGATATGCAATTAAAAATAAAAAGCTTTTTATTTGAAATGTATTTTTATAAAATCAATAGTTTCTGAACTAAAAGCATATATATATATTTACGGAACACTTTGAAATTGAAATCGATTGTTATGCTCTTTGGTGGACAGAGATATTCCTCTTTTCTCAATGTTTCTTTACAGTGTAATCATTTCACTTATGCTCTTTTATTAAGTGTTTCTGTAACAATCTATTTTATTTTTTGTTTCACAAAGTAATATTTCGAAGTTTTTAGTAAATGTCTCTATTTTAAGAGAGAGAAAGTTTGTGTGGTGCACCATACCATTGATTTATAATCAAATTCGCATGGAAAAATATATTTTAACTCAGCATACTATAAAAAGTTTTAGTAATTTAATAACTGATATATTTTCAATGTTTGCCTAAAATAATTTTTGTTCAGTTCATGTGTTGTCTTACAGTTACATTACTATATATTATTATATGTGTTTAGATTGACGCCAGCATTTGCCATAGTGATTCTAGTGCAAGGTTCCTTGATTTACCATTTTGGATCGGGGCCTTTATGGGAATCTGGAATAAATTCCTTTACGCAGCCATGTCAAAAGTTCTGGTGGTCTTCCCTGCTTTATATTCATAATTATATCAACCCTAATGAGCTGGTGAGTTACTTCCTCTTTAGCTAATAGGTGGGCACAAAGTATGTTTACAAGGATGTAATGATAATCTCTGTTATTTTAAGTTTTATTTCTTAGTTATTGGTGGTCAAAATGTTTAAATAGCTCACCATATAAATGAATCTTGTATATACAATTTTTATCAAATAATTCACAAAAAATAAGCTTGATAGTGTTTTTAAAGGCCTTCATTTGGTCAGTTTGAATATCTCTATGTAACAAGTAATAAAAGGTTTTGAAATCCACTAAGAAATGTTTATGACTACAATACTTTATTCTGAGAAAGTAAAAACCAGATATTTGTGTATAAAAGTTTAGTGAATGAAGTCAAACTAATCATTTTAAAGTCAAAGATCATAATAACAAGCCAAGGATTTAATCTACTGTGCCTATGAACACTACACAGTTAAGACTTAAATGTACAAGTTTAAAGTCACCTTTTAGTTATTCAATTGAAACGTTTTAAAATAAAAAAAATAGCTATGTTTCTGGACTGCTTGAAATTGTTTATAAAATGTATATTTCAGTGTGTCGGTCAAAGCTGGTATCTAGCTGTGGACATGCAATTGTATATATTATCACCTCTCCTTCTTATATTGCTACTGAAGAGACCAAAACAAGGAGTGGCTCTAATAATATTCCTCATCCTAGTGGGGATAATTATAGACTTTGTGATCGCATATGTCTTTAAATTTCAACCTTCTTTGTTTGGAAAGTGAGTATGATAATGTTAATAAATGTATTGGATATATTTTACTTTTAATTTAGTTGACACTAGCAAAAATGTGTTAAATCTGATGGGTACCTTAGTTAAGAATATAAACTTTTACATACTCTCATTTTTTGGGGGGTTTTGGGGTGTTCATAGTATCACCAAGTGATACCTGTACTATTAGTAATACAACAAAGTTCCCTAACTCCAGAAGGCCAAGGGATTTTATGAATATGCCTCTAGATGATAGTTGGAATGTTTTCTTTTATGATGACCCAGGGCATCAATTACATAATGTAAATGCAGAGGAGAGAAAAGCTTGGGTCATCAAGTACACTATTAAAGAAATACTTTTTAAAGCTTATTTAAATCATTTGAGGATCCCATTTTTTATTGAAAGCAATTGAAGTTGGCAAAGATGATGTATTATTGCTCATTAAAGTCTGAAGATGATTCAACATTGATGAGCGATGCACATTAATAAGATGACACCATATCATTAACTTGCACCCATGTTTACGAAATATCACCCATGATTACGAAATATCACCGAGTTATCATTTGATGATGCATCACTTAGTGATATCGTGTACACTATAGGTGATTAATTGAAAAGCATATTTTCAGTGCTGCTGCTCAAAATTATCAACAGAGCCACATTTACCTGCCGACGCACGCAAGATTTGTACCTTGGCTCATGGGACTCATCTTGGGTTACATCATCCATGAGACTAGAGAAAAACCACTGAAACTTTCTAAGGTTAAGTTTTACTCTGTTATCATTATAAATGTTATACTTTTTACAGTAATAAAACTAGATGATTTAATCTTAAATTGATAACCTAACAACACAAAATGGATAGTTTGCAATTGTTTACTTTGGGATCAAATGTTAAGTAATACATACATGTATTTTAAAGCTTGTCGAATGAATAAAAATTATTTTATTACCTTTTCTTTATAACGTTTATTTCAGCATCATCCATTTTGACATTTAATTTATTGACCAAAACAACTTTTTACAAAATTCAAATCAACTTAATTTATAATTCTTGATGTCACAATTTTAATGGGTTAAATGTCTTCTTAGTTGCATATATTAGGGCTGGAACAATGCTGATATTGTCATTAAAATCGTATTAGCAAAACCTACTACCAGCCTTGTGGTATAGTGTGGTCAGTGCATCTGGCTATGAACCTATGGGTACCAGGTTTTATTCCCCAACGCGTAGACAACCCCCTATGGTGTACCCTGGGCAACGCTCTGTGCCACTAGAGTGGCTATAAGTCCACACATAAAGGCCACCAAGATAGATGATATATCTCTTCAGGTCAAAGATACCATAAGCTTAAAAAAAAACTATATTGAACAAACTAAATATCATTGCTGCAGATTATCTTTGTTATATTTAAAATAAAATAAACCAAAGAGTGTGTGTACTGTATTTGACCATTAGTTATTATAAATCTTGTATATGGCCCTTGGCCAGTTCCCTAGCACTTAAGCAGCCTTCTGTTGAAGAAAGAGTGGACATGCCTGCTTTAAATGATATAATCACATTACATTTACAAAGCACAATATATTCAAATAGCCAAACAAGTCTTTGAATTAGTATTTTGAAAGTGGTTTGCTTATTTCTCATTCAAAGTGTGGTGTTTAAAAAGTTTAAACTACCTGTCTAAAACAAGAGAAGTTAGAGTTAACAATGGAAATAGACTTAAAACTTCTTATAAACAAAATTATGAATAGTTTTATGATTCCTGTAAAATAAACTATGTTTATGTACACTTAGTGTGTGCGAGAAAAAGAATTAAAATACTCTTTACAATATGGTTTTTATATACATTTTTTTCCCTAACAGTTGGCGATAGTTTCCGGATGGGTGACAGCCATTTTTGTCAGTGTTGGCTCTCAGAACTCACCATATCGTCTACAACAGTTGGACTATGTGTATAACCGCTTGCAGTGCTCCTTCTTCTTTGCGTTCTTCAGAGCTGGCTGGACACTCGGCATTGCCTGGGTTATCTTCGCTTGTGTATCTGGTTATGGTGGTGAGTATAATATCAATTCACCGTTATTGATAGTACTTTTATGCTGTTCAGGTAGCAACATTGTTTGTCTTGTGTTTTAAACTTTTCACATTGTATTTAGAAGTGCTCCTAAAAATGTAAGGAAGTGCTCTATTGTAGGTTATATTTTGCACCCATAGTTACATATACACATAAGAAACTTGGGCATTGGATGTAAAGAGAGACCAAGGGAATAGAGTTTTTGAGGACCATAATCTCTCTTACCAAGAGAAATAGGATTAGCAATGAGGATGTTTGGGAAAGAGTTGGGGTGTATGAGATAGTGGAGTAAGAAAGGGTGAGATAGTATGAACATGCAATGAGGATTCTAGGGAGAATGATGGAGCTGAAGTATGTAGGAAAAAGACCTGAGACCATGATATAGAGTTAGGAAGAGAAGGTAACACAAAGTGTGTGAGTAAGGAGAATTATGGTGGAAGGACAGAGGGAGAGGGAGGCATTTTACAAAGTTGGCCTGGCCATAGGCTTGATAACCGTTACAATGATGATTGTTGTTATTATTATCATTGCTGTTTGGAGGTGTGTACTGACATAAAAAGGTCATTAGAGCCCTAAAATAATTATTGCATGCATATTAAAATTCCCTTAGGGAGGGCAATGGAGAAAATACACTTGCTAAAAAATAAAGGTGTAACATAATCCGTACGGTTTCATAACAAAATCACCTTTAAAATATTAAGAGCCTAATAAATAGAGACATGCTTCTGACACTCCACCAAAATGTGACACACACCAAGAAGAATATTGCAAAGCCAACACACAGAGGGTGGATCCCCTCTCAATAAAAACCCATGGGTCAGTGAAGTATTCCTGACTTGGAGCCTTGTCGCAATGACCTCCTCTCTTCTAGAGGTGTGTACAGAAGAGGGCCATCATGGAACACCATACATCAAAAAGTCCAATAGTTTCTGACTTCCAATTTCCCTGAATTATCACCTCTATCAAAATCCTCTTAATCAACAGAACCTCTTGGTAGGTAGTTACTTAGTTACTGAGGTATACCTTAACCAGTTGTGTAACACACATGTTGTCTGAATTATTTTGTCCGCTGTCAGTTTGATACTTTTGGGAAACATGGTGCAATGGCACATTTTGTAAAAATAATCATCGACAAGCTCATTCACTCCACAATCAGTTTCAGGACATTCATCCATGTCACCAGTTTTTTGCAGCCCTTAACGGAATGCTTGCCTTCACCCTGACGTAACATACTAAGGATTAGCAGAATTACATATACTGGTAGAAGTGTTGTCCAATGCTGTGTTCAATGTTTTAATTTACTTATAATATATTATGTATTTCACTAAAGATTGATAGGCCTACAGCCAAAGTGTTAACTATGTTGACAGTTTTTTTGTTTAACCATACTACTTTTCAAACTTGAAATATTATATACGTATTTATATCATCCATTTATTAAAATATTAATTAATACATGTTATAAATGGTATAGTGGCTTACCTTAGTATAACTATTTAAGCAGATGTATTCTGCATCAAATATTTGTGCCAAAAATCTTGAAATAGATGATTTTGAAACACAAAACCTATGACAAACTTCTATAGTTGTCTCCTGTAGCTATGTATGATAATGTTACTTCCAATTTTAGTCTTGTTGATAAAGGGTTTCTCATGAACGCTGAATGAAAGGAGTAATCAAATCCTAGCAATGTATCAAAATTGGCTAGTGACATTTTCAAGCACATTCTGTATTCTTGTGGATTCTCCAGGGCAAGCTCTTTAAGAAGCAAAGGCGAAACTCCGTGTGTACTTCTTTTTGACATCTATTTCCTGAACCACACTCTTTTATTTTTATTATTCGCCTCATCTTCAAGGATCACCAAAATAATCAATTACGACATATATTTGCTACCCAAATGTATGCATGTATTGGTCTTCAATTCCGTCCTTGAGAATGGGAATGATTGCAGACTGTAAACCGTTTTGCAGTAATCAAATGAGACATTCACTTAGAAAATTATGATGAAGCACCACAAGATGTGTCCTTTCACTAATTCTGAAAATTTGGACCAGTTGCTAATACACTTTACATGTATTTTCACAGTGCAGCATCCTTAGGGGAAATGGTCTCAATAGATGAAATGATAATTCTTTTCAAAGAATGGTGTCTTATGAAGCAATTCAACAAAAATAAACTCATGGAGGTTCAAATTGTGGATAAGAACTAGTTACAGTCGCTAGGCATAATGTTTAAACCTTACCCATGGAACAAACAAAATTAAGTAATTTTGGTTCTGTTGGGCACTTTGTTCCTAGACTATGTCACAGCATACATGGGGAGAATTATAAACTCTTTATGAACAAACTATTTAGATCTTTAACTTTGATTCGCCACTTAAGGAAAGAAAATATTTTTGTTAACAGTACTTTGAGGCAAAATAGAGTTCCAGGTGTAAGTTAAGCGCTAGTTCTTGGTAAAATATTGAATCGGGGTTGCTCAACATTAGCCAACTCAGATGATAGTGTGAATGTGGTAATGTGGATGGGCAACAAAGAAGTTCACACTAATACTAATATCTTCATTTGCTGGAGCAGAGCCTTAAGATGAAGCAAGAAGATGGGTCAGAAAAGAGAAGAAAACAATTTCTATTACATACCCTTTTTCTATTCAGTATAATATGTTAAGGAGTGGTGTGGACCTCATTCATCGTATGTTTGCACACTACCCCCATGGATTCAAATATAAGAAATGGTACCTAAGAGTGTTTTATCACTGACTAAACATGGCTCTTGTCAATTTATGGATGTTGAACAAAGATACAAACCAAGAAAGAAAACCATTTATGAAGTTCAAATAATCAGTTGCTGCAACCTTGATTCAAATTGTTATTGAATGTACAAAGGGGTTGGCACAACATTTCATGGTGGACGGTATCAGGGCTGAGAAATGTGCTGCCTGCCTGAGACAGGGCATAGGTCAGTTCATCGTACTGGACAAACGTCACTTTGAATAATTGAAGGGTACAGAGGGAAAAACAATGAATGTCATTTTTTATGATCTATAGTAAATTCAATTTAAAAATTTATAACATCACTGGGAATGTATTTAAATTATACAATATTATTATTTCTAGAGCAACCTAAAGTACAATAATTACTGAATAATAGCAACAATAAGGCCATCATAACTTAAATTATCTTTTCTTTTTTGAAATTATTTTTCCTTTTTTTTAAATTATAAAGAAAACTAGAAGAGAAACAGATCAAAAACTATTATTGACTTGATAAACAAGGTAAACACTGAATGTCCAGCCGGTTAAGAATAAAATATTGAATATTAAGCTGGAGATAGCACAAAAAAACAGTTGTTTTTAAATTAAGTCACCTACCTATACTTTAACACATTTTTGATTTGGCTTAGGCAATTAATATTATTTAGGTATATGTTTAAAAAAAATTTACACAAATATTATTAATTTTATCTTAATAATGTTGAAAGTAGTTAAGTTTGGTCATTTACTTTATCAACGTAAAACATGGTCCTTTTTTTTTTAGGTTCTGTTAGAAAATTCATTATTGTTTTCCAGTTCACTTATAATTAAAAGTGTAAATACAAATATTATTGAGCTCACAATCAAAAGTATTATATTGTACAAAAACAGTCACAAACACAAGATTTACAGTGCATACATTATTTAATTGGTGTCACTGGTACTGCTCAAAGAACATATTACAGACAGGCAGAAGGCAAATTTTCTAAGGGCCGGTCTTATGTCTACCGCATAAATATTGCTATCGGGAGGTTGAAGTTAGCTTCCAGTTAAAAGGTCATCAACCACTTTAATATTTTATGCGTAATCGGTGGTCTCTTGCTGGTCTCTCCTCAAGGCACCAGTGGGAATTGCCTTTGCGGCCCCACCTGTTCTACCGCTCATCCAAAACTCCGGAGTCCCAGAGGCGGGATTGAGCGGCTCAACAACGGCCGCGCGTAATTTTGGGCCCCGAGATGGGCTCGGGGATGGTCCCCGAGGAGGGCTCCCCGGGGGTGTTCCTCGAGAAGGGCTCGGGGGTGTTCCCCGAGGAGGGGTCCTCAGTGGTACAGGTGGGGGAGACAACCTTTGTTTAGGTTTCGCCTCTTGGAACAATTTGGGCGCCACCTTAGTTGGCGCGTTATCAGTAAGAATGTCTCGAGTAGAGACCAATGGCACAGGTCGCGTAGACGTCTTTGCGAGATTAATTGCGCAATGACAATTGGGACAGTTGATGTTCTGACTGACAATTTGGCTATAGGAGGTTTGAAATACTGGAGCCAGACTAGATGCGTATTACTTGCGTGCCTGGCTGGGCATATGAAATCTTTTTTTCTGATTGTATATCCAGGACTTTTTTCTCTACCTTCCATTTCGGACAGGCCTGAGACCAGGCAAAATGCGGACCCTTGCAGTTGACGCAGTACTTAGGAGACTCGCATGGTGTTTCGTGAGTCTCCTGTCCGCAATGTGCACAGGTTGGCTTACCACGGCATTGCAGCTTCGTATGCCTAAATTCCTGGCACTGAAAACAGCGCCGGGGGTTAGGGACGTACGGCCGGACTCTGAGCACGTGTAAACCTGCTTGAACCTCCTTTGGAAGGGTAGGTGTCGCAAATGTAAGGATACACGTGTCGATTTTTTTTCTCTCTTGTCCGCTTGTCCCGGAAGAAATAGAGAGAGGCTGAAACGTTAATGAAAAGGCGAAAGAATTTGTAAGGGCTGTTCAGAGAGCTATGAGGTTCGCTATTCCTGTGTTAAAAGAGGGAATAAACGTAGCAAATCGATTTTGGAGCGATATACTTGGAAGGCTTAGGGGAGCAGAGGGCTGCTCGCTGGCGCTATCAAGTTAACGTAGACCCGAGAAGTGGGGGGATGCTGTTGGAGATCTATAGAAGAAGGGATGAATATGTGGATGCTCTGGCGCGGGCGAAGATGGAAGGCTGAGAGCGTTATGCTCAGGGAGAGCTGAGGAGTAACGCGTGGGGCATACCTTTCCAAATGACGTCTGGGTGGGAGGATTCCTCGAGGCTCCTGATCAATACACTGCTTCCGGACGTTGACGGACTTTATGACGTAGAACAGGCGACAATGCGAAGGGAAATGTTGGAGCCTTACGAGAGTGAGGCGAGGACTGTTCCAACAACACAG
>CABFWB010009959.1:0-10919 GCA_902151455.1 Timema bartmani | reverse complement strand
AAATCAATTATGCCACCCAAACGAAAAGCCGACGTTTCGGGCAGGACAACGTCTGTTGGGTCCGCTAGTAAGACTATAAAATATTACAACAACTATGTTTCCACTTCTTACTTTCTCTCGACACCTCGGTGAGTTGTGAGCGTCAAAAAAATATAACTCAATATTTTGATAAATGTCGACATTTCATGACCCCTGAAACCAAAAAAGTTGTTTTCGTAATGTTGTCTGTCCGTATGTATATACCTCGGGATAGAGCTGAAACTATTTTACCGATTGGGCTAAAATTTGGGATTTGGGAAGTTCATGAGTCCACCCAAAGGGGTTTTCGGAATTAGATATCCAACCCTATATATAAGGGTAGTTTATAAAAGGGCAAACCGAGAAAAAATTGACTTTCTTAAATTTCGCTCTAAAGATTTTGATTAAATGTTGTTATATCTAGAAACTGTTTATCATTCAAAACAAGATAGCAGTTCTCATTTTCTCATGAAAATGATTTTGAGGCTACTTAACAAAAGGTAAATTTTACAATTTACATCATTACGCTGCAAATATTTGAAATATGAAATAACTTATCATTGTAAAGTTGTGGAACTCTTAAAGATAAAATCTTTAAACTGAGAAACGTTTTTATAAACCAATAGTTTCTGCGCTATAAGCAAATATATAAATTCATTTTAATTCATGTCTGTGAAAATGAATTTGATTCTTATGCTGTTTCGTGGACAAAGATGTTTTATCTTTTCTCAATTCTTGTGTAAAGGTAGCCTACATATACACCCCGGAGCAATTGGTAGCGAATACGAGCGAACGAGCATCTGGCGAGCATTTGTTACCATTCACTCCTGTTCCATTTGGAGCTGTTCGGACCTGTTTGAATGGCGAGAACAACTTAGATTCGGCGATGTTTGCAAAAGATCCATCCCTTCGCAGCCACCCTGGGAGTGTGAATATTTGTGTATCATGGAAGGTAGTGATTATGAAGACCAGTTAGCAGTAGCTTGTTTTTCGGGTACACTTGTAGTTATGGGAAAAAAGTGCAGAAAAGATGGAAAAGAAGGAAAATTTGGGTATCGGGATTTTTACGGAAACGTCAGCAATCACCACAAACTAAAAACAAAGCCAATTACTAAATAATAAATACCGTAGAACAGTTCGCTAGCGTTCACAAACTCCAAATGGCGAGACTATTTACACCGGAACAAACAGCGAACAGGGGAGAACACGAATTTCCTTTGATGATTCGCTCAAAGACCGACAGCGGACGGATCATCAGTGAATGCGAGCAGAACATGAGCGAACACTAGCGAATGGTGCTCGCTCCAATTCGCTGACTGCTTACACCAAGATAATTCTCCATTAGCTGATGTTCGTTCACACATGTTCGCTAATGTTCGCTACGGTGTAAATGTGCCTTTATCGTGCTCCCAGTTCCTGATGTCATAGAATAAGTTAATAACAGTGTATATTATTTCATTTATGATCTTTGGTGTAATGTTTATATAACAATGTATATACCTAGCATTTCGTTTCACAGATCTAAGGAGTGTTTAGTAAATGTATATTTTAAGATAACATCGGGAGAAAGTCTGTGCGGTACACCGTACAATTTTTTTTATTTCAAAGGTGAATAAAATAATCAATTTTCAATTAAGATCAAATAATCTCTGTCTCTGTTGTTTATTATCCCAGAAGTTACTTACCGTAGTTGAAAAGAACATTGTGTAGAGCTATAAATACTTCAGTGTCTAGTTTAATAAATATATCTTTGTGATATTAGCATTGATTTTACCTCAACCTCCATTCCGCTGAACCACTTTTCTCTTTTGAAGCAAACTCAAATTATAGCTTGGAGCTAGACTCGTGTACAGGTAATGAATAATGTATAGTCGAACTAAATCTCAACTTATGGATTACATTTACAGTTTAGAGACTGCTATATTGGTTTAAAAAATCCTCGATACTAATTTAATTCCTTCATAAAAATAAAGAGAATGTAAACGTATTAGTTTTTAACATATTGAAGTAGTTTTAATATTTTTCACAGAGGTAGTAAAGCGTATACGAGCAACTTCTCCAATTTAAATTAAAGACTGAAAAATGAAAACTATACCACTTGAGTAAAATTAATTTTTATCGATAACACACTTCGATGGTCACGTGGTCTAACGCGCTACTCTCGTAGTAGATTAGACTGCCTCTATAACGGGGAGATCGAGCTTCCAATCTCGGTTGGGTGTACAGAGGGTAGTTTTTCAAAATGGCTTTTCACCCTCCCTCCACGCAAATGTGGGTACACTTCCTCTAAATAAAAACCTTCTTAATCTCTAAATCGATTGGGTTACCTAGTACATAAACGTATAAACCAACAGGACGTGGAGTTATAAAAAAATGTATCTATAAGTTTACTAAAACTATAATTTTCCTAAGGCTTCGCTTGCATTTAAGTCGGGTGTTTTACTTTTTTTTCCATTGAATCATCCTAACTACCAAACGAACCATTTCAGACACGTATGAGACGAGAAAAATGTTTTAAATATCGACGACGCCACCCATTAACCACTAAGGAATCAAAATAAATATAATGCATTGTTGCAAGGAATACCAAAATAAATAGTTTAAACGTACCGGTACTATTTAGGAGAAAACTAAATAAACCTAACGGATTAAATAGCAAATTTAATTTAATTTAATTTCATTTCATTTCATTTTATAACTACAATTATAGCCGTATCAAAATATAATATTCCTTAAATTTAAAAATGACACCTGGACACGTGTCTCCTGGATATCTCAGCGGTTAGAGCAATAACATACTAAGCTGAAGGTCCCGGGTTCTATTCCCATGTTCAAGTGTAATTTTTCAATTAAGGATTATACTGTCAATGTATTGTGATTAGTACAGGGTATGTAACTCATCATTATATGACTTACTCCACTTCCCAGTATCTTAATTCCCTTATGGACCAAATATATTGTTACAATACCATAATTTCTGTCATTTAAGTTATAACTAGCGATTTAAAATTTAATAAGTTATTTGTAGTACATTATAGTTTAGAGCAGCGTTTTTCAAACTGTGCTCTGAGGCTCCATAAGACAGTTTTATTACATTCTTTATTTGATTTTCACAATATATAATAGCATCACTAGCTAGTATTGACAATTTTTTTCAAATCTGACTAAAGGACATGTGCCAAAGGAGTCATTTTCGAATTTTTAAAACATTTTGAGAATCATTCATTCTTAATAAATTCCTAATCCTCCCTTGATATATGATAATATCACAATTATTAAACACTAAGTAACCCCAAAACTCAGTTTTGTAAGCCTTGAAGACATATAAAACATCAGCATAGTCTCGTGAGCAACCCTTTCCACGATAACAATACTTTATCTTTATTTACATCCACAACTATTTCCAGCGTGTGGTCTGAGTCAGTTTTTTATTCTAGCCATATTTTATCCACTACCGGCTTGATAGGCCTGTCGTAGCTTCATAGGCCTTGTAATTTAATTTAACACTAGTACAGGCACAACGTCCAGTTCCCAGCCGACCCATATTTTAATCAATGATAAATTTTCGACCATGCTGGGAATCAAACCTGGGACCCTTAGCTCAGTAGACAAACACGCTACCATCTGATATAAGGTGTTCCATCTTTATATAGATGGAAAAGTAAAAACACAAATTGTGGTGAACTTTTAAACCGGCTAACAATTTTGAAAATAAGGTGTGTGATAAGATAAAAAGTACATATTATTATTGAAACATATTAGATAAATTATGAAAATGTTTAGTCGTTTTGTAAATAAGAAGTTAAGTGCTAAATGATTGTATTAACTAACTATTACATTTGTTAGTGATATTTTAATAAATAGTTTAGTTATATGCTTGGTGATTCTTTCGCACGTGATAGCTTAGTACTTTATTAATCACTAAGGGCATTTGGATTTACAAAAAACAAAGTCTATGAAATCGTATGTGCTTTTCACTTGACTAGGATCAAAGACTAATAATTAATATTTAATAAAGGATGGATGATTTGTTTGGTGATGGTAAATTTTAAATTAATTTTACTAACAGGATTACTTTATTTTTAAAAAATGATATAGGTTAAAATATTTTACGTATGTGTAAAAAATTAAAGTATTGAGATATTTGATAATTTGAAATACATCCTTTATAAAACAATATCCAAAATAATGGTTTACCAAGTCCTAATATAAAAACTGTATTTTTTCGCTTGACATAGTTTTAACGATTAATAAATAACCAATATCACTACATTAAAGAAAAATTTAATTTTTACCTTAAATTTAGAAATTATAAAATTAAGTTGTTGACAATTCGAAGAGAGGTTACATATTATATTCACACTGATATTACAAAAATAGTACATTTTTACGTTAAATATTTAAAAAAACACAGAAAGTTATGAACATTGTTTTTAAGTTTTTATTCCTTGTTTATTGATCGGTATTTTAAGTTGGGCGAGCACTTTAGAGGTGTACGTGCTCTAATTAATTCTTGAATTTATTGGTAGAGTCTCCTTCTATGAAATAGTTAGTAAGTTTAATTAGTTTTTATAGTCTTGCGATATGGTGAGTAGTTTTTTCTGGTAGAAATACTGAAGATAATAGAATTTAATTTTAATCTTGTTTGAGATTTCGAGAGACTAAGGAGTAAAGTCTTTCCTAAATGTGAACTAAATAGTCGAAGGAAGAAATTACGTATGAAGCAAAATTCTGTTCAAGCTCTTGACAAGTTTTTGACATGGCAGAGATTAATATATGTGAGGAATTTTCCATTCCATTTTCCACCAAGAGAGTTGATGTACTCTTTGACGTGTAAGTTTAAATGACAAGGGTACTAAGATTTTAGTAAGTTAAGTTGGAGGATTTTCAAGGATGATATAATATAGATTGCTGTACTAAAGCAATTTTCCAGGAAAAAAAAAAGGGCAATTGCTAGTTAAATGAGGTTGACATACGGTATAAAAACACTACACACATACTTTGTTTTACTGAGCATTGTATATATTTACACTTTAATTTACTTTTTT
This sequence comes from Timema bartmani, assembly GCA_902151455.1. Lineage (NCBI taxonomy): Eukaryota > Metazoa > Arthropoda > Insecta > Phasmatodea > Timematidae > Timema > Timema bartmani. The sequence goes on along the minus strand of CABFWB010009959.1, from coordinate 5,853 downwards.
TTCTATATTTACATTTTCTATTGAAACAATTTTCTCAATAAGTTCAAAGTGGTGTGAATATATACTTAGTTACTCTATAACATTAAGAATTCGAAAGTTCATTGTCACACTTACAAAAGTACGCCACTTATCTCTATATTTAGCTAGTTATATCCAACTCACCTCATTACACCCTATACCTACCTTGGGCTAGTTCTATCCAGTCCACCTCATTACAACCTACCCTATCTTAAGATAATTCTATCAGATCCACCTCATTACACCCTATCCTTATTTTGAGCTAGTTCTATCCAGTCCAACCCATTACACCCTATCCTTATCTTGTGCTAGTTCTATCCATTCCACCTCATTACACCATATTTCTAAGGTCCATTCTAATGTTATCCTCCCATATGCGTTTATGTCTTCTCAATGCTCTCTTTTCGTTGGGTTTGCCAGTCAATACCCTGAACAAGGTCATATATGTTTATATTCGCCCTGCATGCCCGGTCAAATACATAGAAAAGGGTATGTAACTCATTATTATGTAACCTTCTCTAGTACCCAGTATCTTCATATTTTTTGGACCAAATATCTCCCTAAGCACCTTGTTTTCCAACACACTAAATTTACTTCAATCTTGTGAAATATAAAAGAAAAAAATTGCATTCCATCCATACCTTATACCTTCTTTAAAAGCATCAGGTAATTAGTGTAACCATAATTAGTTCCCCTAATTATTTATCCTATATTCAAACTCTCATCATTATCATTCATTATAACTATAATGTGTTTTTTTTATTTGTTCCTTTATATTAATTTACATTTATCCTATATATGGAGTCTTGTGATCCTAAACCAATTAGGGCTATAGCTTTTGTAAATGTAATAATTCAGGTTGCTATGCAAATAACTTTTGAATACATACTACAAAGTACGTATTATGATCTGGTGAGAGAATTGTGTATGTGCCACTCATCTGAGACGTCCTTATTGTTGTGAATCTTTATTGCGGGTAGTAAGAAAAGAAACTCGAGTTAAAGTTAGTATTTTTGTAGTTTTTGTAACAAAAATCTTTATTGGCCAAAATAAAAATAAGTATTGCCCCAGTAGATACAATTAGTTTAATATTCTATCCACAGTAATCTAAAGATTTCTTTAATATCCATCATGATCACAATTGCATTTTTATCAGATTTTTTTTAAAGAAAAACAAAAAGTCGTAGTCAAATTCCACGATGCCCATTACAAGTATTCAAGAGTTGATGAGAATATTTCCTTGTATAAAATTATACTAAGAATATTTAATAGAGATATATTTGATATACTTTGTTCAAAGACCTATGTTATAAAAACTACAAAAATACACACCTTGACTCGCGCGTTTACGACCGACAGTTGAACGCGAATCCTTGTGATTTAATGTAGGCTGGTAGGTTATCATTTAAAGATTTGTCACTTAGCGCTCTTGGTTGCAACAGTTTATGTTATATAAATACTATAAATAATACACATGGCCACTGGGAAAGATAAAACTAAATCCGGGAATATATCCCCTTGGTCCAAATGATATTGACATGAAAAAGTAGACGAAGGGCCCGATTATTAATCGAAAGTTGTTCTTATCAAGGGTCGCTCTCATCAAGCTTGGATGTGTTGTAAAGGAGAGAGGGCTTAGCCTACAAATTCTTTGAGGTTTGCCTACTTCGTGAATTCTCTCACTTTGCTCCTCAACCTCCCAAGTCTGAGGAACCCACATCAGGAAGGCAAGTAGAAGTCTGGTGTTTTGGGAGAGTATCCTAAGTAAGCAGCCCTAGAAGAATTTGCAGACCGAACTTTCCGAAGCTCGATGATGGCGACCATCGATAAGAACAACTTTCGATAAATTAAGGAGATATTTGATATCAATGGTAAAGGTTTATGTACCTCCTTTTTTCTGTGATCGTATAAATCCCACCTAGTCAACATCACTAAGGATCGCTTCACACTGACGACAGTTTTATCGTCGTTATTCTCAAGAACTACACTTTACCGCAGTGTCAAATTGCTCAAATGTGTGGTTCGAACAGGAAATTGAGTGAAAAATTACTTTTTTTTACAACAAAAACTTGACAACAGGTCTTCTTCACTTTCATGACATAAAAGTTTAGGAATACCTTCATGTGTTTATAGTGCCAAATAGACACATCACCACACTATTTTGGGGGAACCGGTGTTTTCAAATCATTAGCCACAAGACTGGTATTTGAAAATAGTGCTCATGTAGCCCGCCTCACTCTCTGATGAGGTTTTCTAGAAATTCAATGAGACTTTTACTGTTGCATTTCTACATTTCATATCAGTAGACACAATTCATCACTCTCGAGCTATACTGGATTTGCTAGTGACGGTAAAATCGGAATTCGATTCCTAGTTTTGGTGAATTAAGGGTGATTTTCCCCCAGATGGTTTCCAATGCCCGCTCCATGCAAATGCTAGTACAGTTTCTAAAACTCTACCTTCTTATCCCTTCCATTATAGAATGTGTATAACCCGCACAGGGACTAAGAAGCGGTACTAAAAAAACGTTTTTAGTCGATGTCAACCGACAAAAAGGTATTTATTATATAATTTAACAATGTTAGACTTACTAACATGACTTTGAGAAGGAGAACATGAATGTTTCAGATGACACAAGAATGAGTCCGTATATTGGATCACGGTGAAAACCACAAGGCTCTCCTTTAATGTCGTTTGACAACTTGAAATGTGAAGAGGAGGAGTGTGTTGATTATAACATTGTCCCCAAGTCTTCCCGTTGTCACGAGTTGACGGGTCGGACTACAAGTTAATTGCCATCGAGGCAAGGCTCTTCTTGCTTGTTAGTAAACAGCGCACTTTGTACTCGCGGCTCAATTGTTTCAGGTCTCAGCTATGTGTATATTAGACGCCGTGGCAAGTGGGAAGAACAGGAATCCACATCTCCGCGTTCCTGCGCTCCGGCCAAAACACAACGCTCATTCTTCTTGATGAGGCTGACGTCGCCTCCCTTTGTTTGCGTCTGTTTTCGGCGTCAATGAGCATATACTGCTCAAAATGTTTTAATTTTCTCCAAATATATTGCACCTTCACGATTACTTAAGATATCTGTAATATTATTTTATTGAATTAATATCGTAGAATCGGATTAAATCTCTTTAAAAGGTTTATTTTCTACCCATATTTAATAAACACGTGCGCTAAGGCTTTCACATTGTTTGGTCTGGTTTTCCGATAACTAAGAGGTTGAGGTTCGAATCTTGGTCGGGTGTATTGAGGGTAGTCTTTATATAAATTATTTTTCACTCTACCTACAAGCAAATAGACCTACGTGAATATTTCTTCCGAATTATTTCTTTTTAATTCCTCTCACATACGTTTATTAATGAAAATATAGCAACTATGAGTAATAAGAGTTTTTATGAAATAAGTGTTTTACATCATAGGTCTTAACATAAAGCTTAATATATGGGTTAGCGATGAGGAAACAATAGAAGGAAATATACCCAGATTTTCGTAAAAAAGAAGAAAACTACAATGAGCCTCGCATGTAGAAAATCATACCATCCGCACATTGGCTTCTCTAATACCGGCCGGACGTTTTCATTAACCTATTTTTTATATAAATTGTGAGCCTGACGTTTTTATTCACCTATATTTATGTGAATTGTGAACCGGTCGTTTTCATTCACGTATATTTATTTAAATTGTAAACCTGACGTTTTAATTCACGTCTATCTGCGTGGGCTTCAGAAGAAGTGTTATCAATATTTGGGCGCTACACCTAGATCTATAGATAGAGACCCGTAAAAATGGTTTTATTTTTAGTTAAATTTCTTTTTTTAATCTCACTTTTAGGTGTTATTTCGTGTGCATTTAAAATTACATTTTATCTGAGGTGTTTAAGCATTATTTAAATATTGAGACAATTTATACAAAATTAAAACTTATCATTGAAACCTTATATATTTGCTTTAAAATTCTTTTTCAAGTTTGTCTGCATATTTCACAATTTTGTAGCCTAAAGTTAGCTTACACTACAACAAAATACCAAACAAATTACAGCATAGTCAAAATTTCTGATTAGTTTCTTCTTAACTCCGTGTTTATTTAAAGATTTTTTTTTTGTAAAAGTGATGTTATTTCGTTTTATAGGATTTCGTGTAACAAGACGATTTCGTTTTATTTCACTTTTCAAAAACAATGTAAATCATATCTAAAAACTATCAAAGGAAAAAGTAATTGATTGCATCCTTTTATGGCACTTTTCGCTTCATCGCGTCTCACCATTTTTACGGGGCTCTATCTATAGAATAGTTCGATATAAGATCGTCTAAACGTTCGTATTAATAGTAATTTGAGAAGGACGGTATCATCCCATGGTAGCCCAACAACTTATATTCTTAATTCATTAGCAACTAGCAATTGTTTGGAATGTACAGTCTCGTAACCTAAATATTACCAATACACGAGCACTTTCCTCGTCCTCCCGCGAGCGTTCCTTGATGTTTAGCGTTACCATACCAGGGTGTCTACCATCCGGGAAAATCAGGGAAAATAGGAATAAGCCAGGAATTTGGTAAATTACAATAAAAATCTGGGAAAATGTGGTTTTACTCAAAATATGTACTATAATAATTATTAAAACAGTAAATAATAATGTTATTCAAAGTGTAGTTTTTTTGTAGCTGTGTAATAAATTTTATAGTTCCTAATAAACAATGTTAATACAAATTTAAAAAAGATGTTTGTTTAAATTTTAAAACCTATAATTATTCATTAAAAATGAATAATAGAAAAATGAGGGGGGAGGTGGAGGAATTAGAAGGATGTAACATACTTTTTAGTTGGGAATTTTAGGAAATGTTCAGGGGAAATCAGGGAAAAAGTCGGGAATTTCATTGGTCAAGCTGAGTAGACACCATGACTAGGCACACGGACCAAGCCTGGTCTGGTTTGACAATGACTGGGGGTTTGTGACTCACATCTATGACGGGTGTACTAAGGTTTTTTCCTAAATAGGTTTCCCCTTTACCTCCACGCAAATTCAAACACACTCCCTACGAATTACACCTTCCTAATCCATATTCCCTTACGGATAGTAAGATGCGGTGAATGTAAGAACTATTATTGACATGGGTTGAAGAACTACGATAGTTTGTCTCTGGTTGATATTGACTGTCCAAATATATAAAAGGTGAATGGGGCAGCATCTGTCCCCTCTGCAGCTGAATCTTTCAAGTCCTGTCTACTATAATTAAGGCGCATATGGTATTTGTTCGCGCATAGCACCCATTAGTTGTGTTCCTCGCTCCCATGATCAGCACGTTGCCTCCTGCGTAGTTTCACTCTCGGCCGTAGCTTTAAGGCTGCATGGACAAGTATCACTAGTTAATTTTATCGACAAGTAGGCCTACCCCAAAATTTTGGGATCTTAGAAATCAATATTATCCCTCCACCAACCACTCTAGTGGTTAAATATTACTGTATTTGAAGGGGGAAAAAAAACATGTTGGTACATTTATTGTTAGTTGGTTCTAAATTTTAAACATGACTCAACCATTTGGTCAAAAAAAATATCAAAAGTTATCCCCATATCTCTTACAAATAATATAAATGTGGCCATTTTCAGTTCTACTTAGTGAAACTCCAAGGTGTGCACCTCAAGTGTATTTTAAAAAATATATATATATATATATCTCGAGCCTAATGCCTTAGACCGGGTGTCAACTGGGAAGTGCATCTTTAAATTCAATTAACCAAGCAATTCTAAACTTTAAATAAGTAATTAGGACATATTTAAGGTTTTGCCTCTTTTTTTCACAACTTTAGTGAGCCTAGCACATTACATTATAT
>CABFWB010009958.1:0-10920 GCA_902151455.1 Timema bartmani | reverse complement strand
GTGAATTTGTAATTGTGATGATCACATAGTATTTGTTTTATTATTGAAATCAATTATGCCACCCAAACGAAAAGCCAACGGTCGGGCAGGACAACGTCTGTCGGGTCCGCTAGTATAATATAAATACATTAAAAATAAAATTATCAATAATATATTTTCCAGAGCAAAACAAAAATTAATTAATTAATTAAATACCGGTAGGCCAAAATATCAAAATCCTGGTGTTAATATACTTTGGTTTATAAAATTTTATAAACAACTTAATCTAAAAAACAGCAATATGCTTTAAACTAACCAATTCCTGTAAAATTAGTCATTATAACATTATTAAATTATTTAATATATTACTGTCTGTAAAAATAATAAATGCACATTGATTTTTATTTCTCTCTTACAATAAAATGTCCTCAAATACCTAACAGTCTTATTTGTACTATCACCGTCCGTCATTAAATAAAATTGTTAAATTAAATTAGTAAGATCTCCACCTAAAGATCTGCTCATGGAGATCAGATATTTTGATTGTTAACTTATAAATATTATTACATTGTTGCATTGATATTAAAATGGTAAATTGTAAAATATTGTATTGTAAACTTAAGAGTTTCACCTAGGTTGTATTTTTAGAAAAATATATTTCTCTTTGTATTTAAAGTATGGTTTAAAGCAACTCCACTACGTACGATTCGTTAATTCGATTCTTTTCGTCTGAATCGATGCAAGACTTCGTGATCTATATCGATTCCAGGCTATATAAATCGAGCATCGCAATAGCAGATATGAAAACAAGACGTAAAGAAGTTGCCATGAGGCGCGCATGCGCAGGCCAAGTAGAGGGAGACAGACTATAGCTGAACTGAAGGTTGTAATGTTTTGTTGGTCGTGAGGGGGCGGTAAATGGAATCAATACTTCGGGGCCTTCCGCCAACAGACCTTCCAGTGAGAGGGGGGAGGGTTGAAAATAAGGGCTGGAACGCGCTATAAAGGGGTGAAGGGCTGGTTTTCATGAGGGGCAAGGGGAGGAAAGAATGTGCAAGAGAGTGAAAGGGGACAGTAAAGAATAGAATGCACAAAAGAATGACTTGGAGCAAAAGTAGTTCAAAACGGAACAACAAAATATCTTTATTGGAGCGAAAAGGACTCCTACATTTTGGACGTTTTTATATAATGATCTATTGCTAGACTATAAAACAATCATATTTCTACTTGATGAGGCCTCTAATGGAGCACAATTAATCGTAGGTATCTGTACTAATTATGAACAGAAAGTCCCAAGGACAAATAGCCCACATTTACTATCCGATTTTTGTTCCTTATGCCACTCTAGCTCTGCACCTTATCAGACCGAGACTGGAGGAGATATATCCTCCCCCTTCCCCTCCCAGGGGATAAGTAACTTATGTCAAACTGAGGGGTTCGAGGGGGGGTGGATGGCCTTCCCCTTCTCCAATGTCCTTTGCCGGGGAAGAGGGGGAAGATGCTTCAAGTTCTTCAAATGATTTTTCTTTGGAATGGTCGGAAGGGGGAAAGGGGGATGCAGCTGGAACAACAACAACAACAAACTTTTAGATTTCTCGACTTTTGAGGGTTTTATTCATTATTAAAGTTTTATTTACTCTTTGAGTTTGTTGGTAAGGCCCTAAAACAAAAGGATTCGTTTTATTTGAAAAGGACTGCAGTAATTTATCTGCGGCGACTCGTATTTTCTGTTGTCTGTAGTAACTGAGAAATTCTTCGAAATTAGTGGTCTTATTTTTAAATGCACATAGAACGTTTTTTTAAAAAAACGAGTTTATTGTGTTTATTTTTTATCTAAGATTTTTATTTTCGTGACAGGATAGACCAAATCTCAACTATTTATTTCACTAGGATTGTCACCAGCCATTGAAACTTTAATTCGAACGTCAAGTTGTAGTTCCCCTTCAATTAATTATGTTTCCTCTGCGGGGCTTGTATTACTGTTGTAGCTTTATCTCAGAGCTTCTTGGTTTACGCCAGAATAATATTAACGTGTTTGTTTTTGTTATGTTGTTTTGGGGCCGCACTATGCAACATTTATTTCCCTCTCGCAAATGAATTCATTGCAGAGGGAAGCGGTTAAAACATCCCCGGGGTATTTATCGTCCTGACGCAAAGAGGAGAGAGTTGGTGGTAAGCCGGGACGCGCCCTGCGACCGGGCCGTGCCGAGCCGACTCATGACACCAGCGCTCCTGGTGGCAGCACCGCGTCAACTATAGCCACAGAAGCCGTCCGCCCGCCTCTCTGCACCCCTCCTCTAGGGAACATCTCTCAAAAATTGACAGTCTGATTAAATCAGTCGAGTTTGGAACGATTCCATATTTACGATGTGACTATAGTTTGGGTGATTTTTTTCCGATGTCGTAAGAGGTTTTGGTGTGAGCACGGCACGCTTCGCAGTTGCTTTTGTTGTAAGGTCAATAATCTTTCGTGAGAACATACAGTGTTTCTTTGTTGTGAAGTGGTAGAGATCCATTGTTGACATCAGAAGACATATCACCCGCTAGACAATGTGGTACTGGTAAGTCTTATTTTTATCTATCTATATTAACTCATCATTTTATCTCTTGCAACAATGTTAGTGTAACTTACATTACAATAAAGACTAAATTATCGAAACTTAGTCACAAAGTGCTCATTTTTTGCTTGTTTTAAATTAACATTTATATATAATTGTAAATTAACATTTATATATATATATATATATATATATATATATGTGTGTGTGTGTGTCCGTTGTATTTAAGGTTGATGAATTAAACCAAGGTCATTCGGTGTGATACAGCCGATAATAGACTTATATTATTATAGCAAAGAGTTGAAAGTAAATGACGCCCGGGGCACTAACTGAAGTGTTTTGTTCTGTAATTTAGTAGAAGTGGTTTGCTGGTATATATCATCATTTGGTTTCGAAAGTGAACGATGAATTTCCAAAACGCAAAAAATAAGGGGGGGAAATTGATTTTAAGTTAGATGCTACCAACAAAACTAATAGGAAGAAAATATTTGTATTTGTTTTTACTCTACATTTGGGGAATTTGTGGTTTTTTTTTTAACGCTATGAGTCAAACAACATTGAAGAATTACCCTGATCATGGGATGACTCCTGGGTAGCTCAGTGCTAGATCAATGATGTGCTAATCCAAAGGTCCGAGGTTTTAGTCCCGTGGCCAGATGTAATTTTTCAATTTATCCGAATATAATGAATGAATCAGTTTGATAAAAATATATCTATTCTATAAATAATACACATTGCCTTTTTTTTTTAATCTAAGAAACATGTTTTGACATCATAAGAAGTTTTTTTCGTAATGTAAAAATAAGAAGAATTGACTCTATTTACATTATTAATCTCGCACACAATTTGATCCAAAGCCTCGGCAAGTACCGCGGAAGCCATGACGGGATGAGCCGGCGTGGTATCAGGCTGTCAGAAGTCTCAGGAGGTATACCTACCTCCTCTCCCACCAGATACGTGCTGGGGAAACTTTGTCAATTTGCTGGAAAGTTCACTAGCGGGGCTCTTTGAAACAACGGCTCACTTTCCTCCGTGCAACAATAGTACAACAGCCTGTTATTCAACAAACTGAGGGCGAGTGAGAGTTACAAGAGTGTAACAGCCTGTTATTCAACAAGGTGGGGGCGAGTGAGAGTTACAAGAGTGTAACAGTCTGTTATTCAACTAAGGTGGGGGCGAGCGACAGTTACAAGAGTGTAACAGTCTGTTATTCAACAAGCTGGGGGCGAGCGACAGTTACAAGAGTGTAACAGCCTGTTATTCAACAAGGTGGGGGCGAGCGACAGTTACAAAAGTGTAACAGTCTGTTATTCAACAAGGTGGGAGTGAACGACAGTTACAAGAGTGTAACAGCCTGTTATTCAACAAGGTGGGGACGAGCGACAGTTACAAGAGTGTAACAGTCTGTTATTCAACAAGGTGGGGGCGAGCGACAGTTACAAGAGTGTAACAGTCTTAAGGTGGGGGCGAGCGACAGTTACAAGAGTGTAACAGCCTGTTATTCAACAAGTTAGGGGCGGGGGACAGTTACAAGAGTGTAACAGTCTGTTATTCAACAAGGTGGGGGTGAGCGACAGTTACAAGAGTGTAACAGCCTGTTATTCAACAAGCTGGGGGCGAGCTACAGTGATTGGAGATTTTCATTATAGGTTGCAATAAATTGTCTAATCAACTCAAGGTCGCAAAGTGCTCCTGATAAGATAGTTCATGACACAACACTTAACGCGAAATAGTTTGAAATGTTACAGTTCATTCCACAACGGGAAAACTATAATATTGTAAAAACAACTGTTTTTTGTTTTAAAACACCCATAGGGGCAGTTAGCAAAAAACGTGGGAGGGGGGAATTGATGACCCTCATCCAGCATATGTTTTGAAAATTGAATGCACTTAACAAGTTTTTAGGAATTTGGAGCTTCATATATATATATATATATATATCGACCTTTCCAGACTAAACCCTCATAAGCGTGGATTGTACAATAAATCTTAACAGACTCGTCAAACTGCCAGTTGACCAGTGTCTATCGACCGGCTGCCAGCTGTGTCACTGTCACAATAGTGTAAGTAGACCTGCTAGGTAGTGACATAGCCTCCAGTGTGTCACTGTCACAATAGTGTGAGTAGACCTGCTAGGTAGTGACATAGCCTCCAGTGTGTCACTGTCACAATAGTGTAAGTAGACCTGCTAGGTAGTGACATAGCCTCCAGTGTCACTGTCACAATAGTGTGAGTAGACCTGCTAGGTAGTGACATAGCCTCCAGTGTGTCACTGTCACAATAGTGTAGATAGGAGGCCCGTGACAGCGACAAGTGGACTTGTGCCTGTGTTGCTCCGAGCGTGTTGCCATCAAGAGCTGGTATATGGGGGTGAGAGGGGTGGCCGGTGCTTGTGAGCTGAGTTATTAATTGCTCAAGTTGAAAGGAATCTGTTACTTCCATCTCTGGAAACGAGAGCTTTCTGCGTGTGACCTTCGGCAGGGCAAGAGGCGAGGGGGGTTAGCACGTTTGACCCTTGGAAAAAGCTTTATATATATATATATCATGTCACCCGTACCGGTGGACACTCAGACTAAATGTCAAGCTCTTATAGTCCGCTTCACCGGCTATGGGGAGGTCGGGGTTCGAATCTTGACCAGATATAGGCCTATTGAGTTTTTGTTTTTCCTAAACGCATTTTCTCCATCAGGCACATTTCCTCTAAATTCTACCTTCCTCGTCTTTACCCAAGCAGTGTAATTGAATGCATATAGCCCGTACGTGTCGTAAGAAAACACAACAGGCTAAAAACTATTGAGAAATGGATGATAAGGGTTGTTTGAGAGGAAATGCACCTGCGTAACACGGACAAGGAAACGGTATCCTCTGTCGCAATAGTTCTGCTTGTTTATCTCTCGTATTATTTTTTTTTTAAATATTTTTTAACAGCTAATTAATTTGTTTAATTAATTGTAGCAAACTAGGGGGGAGCGGAAACAAAGACGTGTTTTATCACAGATTTACCACAAGCTTCCATATTCAGGGCAATAACTATCTAACCGCCATCTTATCTAGGGGGAAATAATTGTTAGTTCTGTGTCCTGGGCCGACAGTTGGGACTTTGTGTTTAATGCTCTACCAACTGAGATATCCAGGTCCTTCTTTCCTTTAGTTCCTAAATCAGTGCGTACCGGCACCGAACCTATAATTACAACCACCCCCCACCCTTCTATTTTCTTATTAATTAATGTGGCCGCTTAAGGGTGTACAAGCAAACTGGATTGGCCACATCCTTAGGAGGAATTGTCTGCTGTATGACGTCATAGAAGGAAAGGTTGAGGGAAAGAGGAGCTTAGGAAGGAGGAGGATTCAGATATTGGATGACTTGAAGGAAAGAAGATGATTCTGTGAGTTGAAGGAGGCAGAGGACAGGGTGCATTGGAGGTCTAAGTTAATTGACAAAAGGAATGTACCTGTCGTAAGACAGAACACCTAATAATAATAATAATTAATAATAGAAACAATCACACTTTTTCTACAATTTTATTTAGTTGGGAAACTATTTGTAGGCAACGTTAGATAAACAATGTTGAGTAATGAGTGTCCTCCTTAAGATAGTCGTTGACATAAAATCATTGAAACTTCCCAAACAATGTTTATTTTTCAGAGCAAAAGTTTGTTAATCTTCGACCCAACTAAAAATAGAATGTTAAAAGAACACATCCTAAACTCGCTTGTCCACTCTCAGTTGTCAGCGCGACATTTGCTGGAGCTCCCCGGACAAACGGGTCAACTTTTTTCATGAGCCGGTTAATAAAATGAGAACGAACAGCCGCGCTGTGTGGATACAACTGACGGAGAGGAGGATAATATCGGGGAGAGAGAGAGAGAGAGAGAAGTTTGGGTGGCGGTGAACTTTAGTAACATGGCGAGGGGGAAGGGAGGAAATTGTTGAAACAAAATAAACTCTCCCTCTCAGTGGATTAAGGACACAACTACCCGTCCTATGTAACTGATGCTATAAGGAACGAGGCAGGTAGAATTTATAATAAATGTGCCGACATTTACATTGAAGGAGAGTGAATCAGAAAACACTTAGGGATAAAAAGTTGAAACCAGACTATACGAACCTGACGTTTAGTCAACGTGACCACCGGTGTGGGTGAGATTGATACCGCTGATATTTGGTATCACGGTTAGCGTGCCTGACTCCTGTACTGACCACAAGAGACGGTGTGTTGGTATCACGGTTAGTTCCTGACTCCTGTACTGACCACAAGATACGGTGTGTTGTTATCACGGTTAGTGCTTGACTCCTGTACTGACCACAAGAGACGGTGTGTTGGTATCATGGTTAGTGCCTGACTCCTGTACTGACCACAAGAGACGGTGTGTTGGTATCACGGTTAGTGCATGACTCCTGTACTGACCACAAGAGACGGTGTGTTGGTATCATGGTTAGTGCCTGACTCCTGTACTGACCACAAGAGACGGTGTGTTGGTATCACGGTTAGTGCATGACTCCTGTACTGACCACAAGAGACGGTGTGTTGGTATCATGGTTAGTGCCTGACTCCTGTACTGACCTTCACACTGTTCTATTGAAGGGCTTGTAATTATCTAACGGTTCTAAGTGAGTTGTGTCTCTGTTGCACAGAGCTGTGGGTTGTTGCAAGATGGCGTGGGTTGGAGCCGGTAATGGTCTGAATGTATGACAGAAAGGGGAGGGGGTGCTTTGCGCCCTCAATCCCCGGTCTCTTAAGCCCTTCGCTATAAATTCTACCAGTGGTTGCGATGGTTAATGGCTGAGAAGGGCTGGAGTTGATATTGGAGCAGATCAGATCTCTTTGTACATCAACAGTCCCCCTACTTTCTCCTACTTTCCCCTCCTCTGTGTGTGTCAAGGTATGTAACACTGGAGGTCATGTCACTACAGTACATACCAACACTCCCCTCTTTCTGTGTGTTTGTCAAGGTATGTAACACTGGAGGTCATTGTCACTACAGTATATACCAACACTCCCCTCCTCTGTGTGTGTCAAGGTATGTAACACTGGAGGTCATGTCACTACAGTACATAACCAACACTCCCCTACTCTGTGTGTGTCAAGGTATGTAACACTGGAGGTCATGTCACTACAGTACATACCAACACTCCCCTCCTTGTCTGTGTGTGTCAAGGTATGTAACACTGGAGGTCATGTCACTACAGTACATACCAACACTCCCAAGGCCCCTGAATGAGGATTAAATGGGGTGACCTTGCCACCCAATCACCGCCAAGGTGTGAACTCTTGAATTGATTTTCTTACAAGTTCCCGAGCCTTGCGGGAGATTTTATAAAAGATCCAATAAAAAGTTTCCAGCAACTTATTAAAAAGTTGTACATTTTAATCCTGTTTTATACGGTACTAAGGTAGATTATAAGGTTTTCTCGAGAGCAAGAGGGGAAAAGTAATTAAAAAGCTAGTATCGCTGTTTCGAAACAAACTGAGAAGTTTGTCCGCTTCTACCGGGGATGTTTATTGTTGTAAAGTTTGGGAGCCTAATTTAACAGTCAGTAATAGAAGAATATTATGATTAAAGTTTCATTTCGTAGCCCCCTGTACGAGTATTAGAGCGACTCAGTACGCCGACCAAGGCGTCAGTCTCGTCTGGTCTGGTTTGCCAGTTAGAATCTCCGTAGTCTATTGAGAGCGGTTTTTCTCCGGATGATTTTTACTATTCCTCCACGTAAGTGCTGTTACACTTCTTCTAAATTCTACCTCTTTCCTCCGTACCCCATGATTGTAACACGCTGTCAGTTAGCCCGGGTGGGTGGTAAGACGTGAAACGCGGGAAAGATAAACAGAAGGGTTGTTGATATCTTAACCTTAAGGCTGAAAATGAGAAGGGCTATTTAGGAGAAAGGAACCCACAGTAGTATAAATGGAGGGTGGGTAAAACACCAGCCCAGTCACCAAACAAGACGAGACTGACGCCTTTGTCCAAGTCTACTGACCAGGTCGTAGGTCAGTAATCTCCACGCATGTGTGTTACAGCTCCGCGTGACTCCTGCCGCCAGCCACCCCGGAGCGGCTCCCCGGAAACTCCGGAGAGGAGGCAAGGATTCCTTCACACCCGACTCAGGTAGGCTACACACCCACTGACGTCACAGTGGTTAGCTATGTTCGTCCTTTAGCCAGGATATTACACCAGTCTGCAACTAGGCTACAGCCATGCTCGTCCTTTAGCCAGGATATTACACCAGTCTGTAACTAGGCTACAGCCATGTTCGTCCTTTAGCCAGGACATTACACCGGTCTGTAACTAGGCTACAGCCATGTTCGTCCTTTAGCCAGGACATTACACCGGTCTGTAACTAGGCTACAGCCATGTTCGTCCTTTAGCCAGGACATTACACCGGTCTGTAACTAGGCTACAGCCATGCTCGTCCTTTAGCCAGGACATTACACCGGTCTGTAACTAGGCTACAGCCATGCTCGTCCTTTAGCCAGGATATTACACCGGTCTGTAACTAGGCTACTTAATATCTAGATATTACATGGTCATACCTCAAGGAGAGATCTGAATTTGGATCCTTGCCCGGAAATTAACCCTTTCCAGTCCAAATTAGCGGAGGTATATTCAAACAAATATTTTTTTAAAAATAAATTTCTTCTAAAATCTGTGCATAACTTAAGCCAACAGCAAAAATCTATTTTTGTTAATATATTTTAAAAGTTATTGCTTATTTTTAAAATCTATTCATTTGACTACATCGGGCATTGGTGATTTTTGAAGATAAAAAATAATATACAAAATCAAACATAAATACTTAGCCACATGTCTACACCAAGCTGAAAGGGGTAGCTTACTGAAGATATTGGTTTAAAAAATATATTTGAATAATTTTGTTTGGATTAAATATCTAAGGAGAGTTTATTTAACATGATACCCTTGTTTTTTGGGGGCGAATTCATTTAAGGGTAGTTCAGTGATGGCTGAGCTTATAAAATGTTGTTACAACATATATTGGACAATATTAGAAAGTGTGTAATTGTTAACTACTCTATAGAGCATTATATTGGGCTGTGAAGTTTGTTTTGAGGATATATATAATAGCCCCATGGCTTCTTTAGTGCTAACTGACAGTTCACAGCTGACTTCTGACAGTCAACATTTAGGTATATACCTAAATGTTGACTGTCAGAAATGACAGCTGCTAAACACATGTTTTTGCAGATCATATGGTTCGGCGTAGGGATACATAATTTGGTGTGGTAGCTTTTCAAAGCCGTCAGCTCTCAGCTGTGAGCTGTCAGTCAGCACCAAAGAAGCCATGGGGCTACTGTAGAAGCGAGCGGTCTGCAATTGGCGGCTCTTCTGGTCTGTCAGGAGCCTAAAGGACCTACTTGTACGAAAATACATTCATAAATATTATTATTTATTCTTAAGTATTGATAAAGTAAGAATTGCTATAGATAGTAAATACACAATCTAATGAGGAAATGTGTATTTCTTGTTTTCCGTTATTTTGTGAAAATCGGGAGTTATGGTGGTACAGTCAGTTAGTAGCGAATCCTTCAAGGATTCAATTCTTGTTGCGGAGGTTTGTGTGGGTGCTGAGAATCCCGCTTCGCAGGCATAGTCAATACATACTAACATACCAACATGATGTAGCTGAACTAAGCCAAACTGATGCCTTTTTTTTGTGGACATAGTTACAAAATGTTCGTGAATTTAAATCTTTACAACTGAGAAAAAAAATCTCTAAAAAAAAGTCTTCTTGAGGATTTGGGTAGAAACCGATTCTTACATACTGTTTGTAATACAGGGTGGCCCCCGAAATCTTTGTATATGGTCATACGGCTCGCGAACAAAATTAATTGCCTACCCTCTGGTCTATAGTTTATAAAACAGAGTATCCAGTGAACAGAAGTAATTTGTGATGAAGCAGAAGCGAAGGGCTATAACTGTTGACTAAAGTGAACCAGCATTAGTTTGGGAGAAGAATGTAAACCAAACCTGTGTACTCAGTCTGATTCGAACCACGGCCTTCCGTGCGTGTGGGTGTGTGTGTGAATGAGTGTGTGTGAGAGAGAATATCTGATGTGTGTAACTGGGAAGGTTTGTACAATCCAATATCCATTGGAAGTACCTTTTAGAAAATACGAACATATTTTGTTTACGGTCAATATTGAAATTATATTCATATTGTTATTATAGGCCTATAGTTTTGGATGATATCTCTCAAATGTGACAGCTGGAGATCACATGCCTTGACCTATGAATACATGAAAGTAGATCTAGTAACTGTTCTAGCTATCAGATAAGGTTCTTCCTAAGAAAGTAGATCTAGTAATTGTTCTAGCTGTCAGATAAGGTTCTTCCTAAGAAAGTAGATCTAGTAATTGTTCTAGCT
>CABFWB010009957.1:0-10920 GCA_902151455.1 Timema bartmani | reverse complement strand
AAAAAAACCCATGTAAGTTCATTGTTTAAATAAAGTGAAAAGATTTCTACCTTAACACTGAGTTTTCTCAAGTATCTTGTCCATGCTTATTTTTTTGGGTAAAGGTACTGTATTTTTGGAAACCCGAACTGGGTGAATCCCCAATTAGTCCAAATTATCGACGCTCTATTATATATATATCAAAATACCCAGCAATTTAGTTCAATCTGTATGCTATGTGGTCTTTTATTTTAGTTAATATTTACTTATTTAGTATAATTTGAGACAAACAGTGTGAAAGAGCTACTTTCATTGCTACTATTAGCAAAACTACTGCATAACATAAGAGTGATTATTTTTTCCAAAAACTGTTTCAAGTACGTGCTTACACATACAGTAGAGATAAATATTCCAAAACTAGCTGATCGAAAAGTGCATATATCATCTTTTAAAGTTAATAAATGTCTTATCCTTTGAGAGGATATTGGATTTAATTTTGTTTAGTTTTAATAAGAATTTTAAAAATATATTCCGTGCCAAATTTTTTGCATAAAATCTAGTAAAAAAAAAAGGGAGGTAGTGTGTCTACGTATAAAATTCAATGCAAAATCCTAAAATATGCAATTGGTAAATCAGAATAGTTCACTTCATGGCTTGGAGGCCACGAATTAATAGCTTTGATAGCCATTTAATGTTGAAATAATAATAATAATATTGCTATCTCATTCAGACTTAATATGAGAGTGATTTACGATGGCCCCAATGAGTCACTATAGCAGTCTTCCACTCCAGTACTAATCATATGTGAATTCCAGAGTTTCAGCACCCCCACCTACGCCAAACACTATCACATCTCACTGTGCTATCCTAGGGGTGTACGGAGCTGAAAAATTCTGGCTTCGACAATTATAAATCTTTAGTCAATTATTACCATTCTGACCTGTTATGTACAGTACAAATCAATGTTCATATGGAAAAAATCTGAAGTAATTTAACTGTAGATTGTGATAACAACTTGATTTATCAGAATAAAACTAAATATTACAAACAATTGTGCAATAAAAACATTTCCAAAGTAATTTTAGTGCATAAAATTCCAAAAAATCATATTTTTTCAAGCATAAAACTAAAAAAATATTCTTAATTCGATAATATTCCATATATTCCGAGTTTATTTGGAATTGAAAAGGTGGACTTCGCACACTCCTAGTGCTATCAATATCAGCTGTTCTATATTGCAATTTACTTGATATATATCTGCATTATAGGGCTAGGTTTAGCAAAATTCAGGTCAAAAAGAAGGTGCATGAAAGGGTATTAAACCCTACCTCTTTTTGACTAAGTGAAATTGGTTTCAAATTATACAGCAAGTTTTCAAAATATACACCCTGTGTTTAGGCATTTTCTGAAAGGAAACGTATATAATAAAATCAAAATGTTATGTAAAGTACGTACATAAAATTACCGGTAATGCTATACTCACTGCAATTATTTGTAATAATGCTGTATTTAAAGTGTAAAGAACACCAGAAAATGTTTGTTTTAAATTTTTTCCTTTTAGGCTTTTATGTGTGGAAAATGAGTTAAGCGAGTTGTTTTCTTATACACCAAGAGAATTTTTAGGCTACATAAAAAGGATTGCATTGTACAAATTCAAAAAGGGCGATTTAGCAATATTCCACAAATGTAAATGTAAATGTCTTCAGAATATCATTTAAAAAAATGATAAGAAAAACAAAACACTAATGAATAAATATAAATCCATTGTAAGTTTCTGTGTAGCTTTAAAAGTATACATTTACATCTGACAAAAAAAAAAGTCTTTATCAAAAATGTATGAAAACCATGTGTAAACACTGGAAAGTAGATATAATGTGATAGGGAAGACTGGAGATACTTGGAGAGCTTTGAAATGTGGTGCTGGAGAAGAGTTGAGAAGATCAGGTGGACAGACAGGGGGACAAATGAAGTCCTTAGAAGAGTTAGTGAGAAGAGAACCATTTTGGATTTGATTCTTCGGTGCAGGGCAAACTGGATCAGACACATCCTTAGGAAGAACTGTCTTCTGCACGACATCATAGAAGGAAAGGTTGAGGGAAAGAGGAGCTCAGGAAGGAGGTTGATTCAAATATTGTATTACTTGAAGGAAATAAGAAAATTCTGGGAGCTGAAGGAGGAGGCAGAGGACAGGTCATATTGAAGGTCTAAGTTCAACGACAAAAGGAATCAACCTGTCATAAGCGAGAACACCTAATAATAAAAGAAAGCCAACCCGAAAATATAGTCAGACTAAGCCTCGATTTAAAATTAATAAACTTCTTAGACTTACGCAATCTGATCATGTTCACAGTTACACATTATTTTTAAATGTTCAGAAATATTCCTTTTTCATAAAACATAAATAAATAAGCAATTGCATATTTGATGGAGGATAAAAAGTTTGTTACTCTCAAACTTGTTTTCAAATATACAACAGCCAATATTTCTGTATTTCTTAATATTAAATTTAAATTTGTTTGGACTATGTATTAGACTAAATCAAGTTTAAATTAGGAAGGATAGCCAGCACACTCATCTTAATAATACTAGAGTATAAATTGGTTTGATAAAATAACACAAAAATTATTAACTGTGAAGGTAATTAGAAGGAAGTATGAAGTTTATTAGTTTACTTTCAGTTGGCTTCCTTCCCTTTTACTTACATTATAATTATTTTACAGCGTTATCACATTGTTATTTTATAAAAAATTTTTTAACTCTTTAAGTAAAACTTAATTTTTACTTTTTGAGGTAGATAATATAGAATAAGATACAAGATATTAATTCAACATAACTCAACTCTCCTAGCTAGCAGTGTACATGTGTGAAAACAAGATACATAAACTAATAACACAATAGCGACGACACAAATGAAATGATGTCACTTGCAGTCAGTTAGGTCTCTTCTATGTACAAACATTTAAAATCCCTAAGCGCACGCACGCACGACCTCTTACCCACAACAAACACGATTTGCGGAGGTTCAAGAGAGCCATTCACTTCATAACCTTTTCAACGTTTTCTTCTTGTCTTTCAACTGTTTTTTCTTGTCTGCTGGAACTCTCTTGTCACCGGCGTGTTTTTTCGCCAATGGACCATCTACAGACGACACCCCTCCTTCTAAGCCTGCCTTAGGAACTTTACACATCTGAAAGTTTAAAAAATATATTATAACACCACATCAAACTTTTTTTTATTTTTAACTGTCACCAAAAGAAACAGGATCCGATTAGGAATGAAGTTTCCCAGGTAAGAGTTTGGCTACAAGGAGTACATTCATTACTAGAGAAAGCTAAAGTCTGTTCAGCGTAGGAATTGTTTTCTGAAAGGCCTTTTTCCCTACCTATTATATAGTAGGATATTGGTAGGAAAAAAGGCCTTTCGGAGAGTAATTCCTATCGTGAATGGAGTATATATCCTATTTGACAGGAACAGTTACATAAACTCACCGACGCATGTATTTCAGTCATCATCTTTGCCCTCTGTGAGTAGCTGTCATATTGCTCCAGAAGCAGACGTCCCGCCTCCTCGTTCAATGCCGACTCAGGGTTCGGAACAATCAGCAAACATTTCACTGTCTGGTTAGGAAAAATTGTAAGATCAAAAATCTTGGCTTCAGCCGACAAAGTATCCTATTATCGGGTCTATATTTTCAAAAAACTCTTTTAGATGATAAGTCACATAATAGAGGACATGATCTTAAAGTCAAGCCGCAGTAGTTATAAGTATTTTTATACAAGATGTATTTTTTATAGCTCCAAAATGAAAAAAAAAAAATCCTGGCTTCAGGTTTGGACATGTACAGTCCAGTTGTCATAGGAAGGGACTTTTATAAAACAAACTAATTTTTCTGCAGCCAAAATAACATTTTACTATATTACTAGTGTTATTTATAGGTACCTATTGATAATATTTATCGAAAGTGACAGCTGCAGATAACATGACTTGACGTATGAATATATGAAATTATTGGTACTAGAATTATCCCTTCATTTGATTTAGAAATTATACTTTAACCTTTGCAAGCGCTATTCAAATACCAACAAACTCCTAACACAACATTGAGGGATCCCATGTTAGCGTAAAGTCAGCAACTGTTCATCTTGGCAGAGTTAAGTGACGGTTGTGAGTGTTGAGCGCTTCCCATTTATTTATGGCGCTTGCTAAGTCTGGCCCAAGTTTTGTTAAGCATAAGACAGTAAATTTAAAAGTATTAAAAAGACAAAACTGTGTAGTGACCTACTTTGATATGATATTGACTATACATGGTCGCACCTATTTAAAATATTGCACTGGTGTTACACCAATCACATAGGTCCTTCGCGTAGTGATTTGGGAATGTTTATTTACTTCAGGTCTCAGGTAAGGATGACAGATAAGGCTCTTCCTAAGAAAATTGGATTGTATGTGCTGTTCACTTGTCCTGGGTTGATTTAGTTTGTAACCATATGATAAAATAACCTTGTAATTATTACATACATGTTGAATACCAATCTCTTACCAGTAATATATGCTTTATTCCGAGATCTGGCTTCCAGTCTTTCTTTAAAGTATTGACGCAGATCTCCCCATTCTTTGCCACATTGGGGTGAAATATTTTCGTGATGAAAAAGGCTTTTGGTGGTGTTTGAGGGAAGTCCTTGCTCAGCGCTAGCTTCACTCGGAAAACTCCTCCAGTGTACGGCGTTCCCGCTGCAGAAGATTATAAAAAACTATATTTTAACTTAACAGTTCTAAAATCAGCTAAAGGTGTGTCGTTTATGCTCATTAAGATATGAAATATTAATATTTCAAGAATATGACAGATAATTATATACCGGTACGAGCTTTATTACGAACTAAATGAAAAGAGCAGATAAATAAAGAAGGCTACATAACAAAGCCAAGCTGAAGAAAAGGTGACCTGAAAATGTATTTTAATTGTGTTTTAAAGTGTTTTGCTGCTAAACTGTAGTTGTTTGGTTAAGAACTTGGCCTTAGCATCAGTCAGTATCATGTCTGCCCACTAAACTAAGGGTATAGTACCGGCTTTGATTCCCGACAAGGCCGAAAAAGATATTATAATTCAGTTTACTTTTTCTGCTATGGAAAGGATCATTATTTACACCTTGCTACTGAGCTTCAGAAATTACAAGAATTCCAGTATTTATCTGACTCTTTTTTGTGTGTGAAATTTCCTCTTTTTCCTCAAAACCTTGCCTGTATTTTCTCATCCTTGTTTTCTAGGTAGCCCTGTTTGAATTTCCAATTTGTAGCCAATTGGAACAAAGTATGCTTACAGTATAAAACACAAGTCAAAAGAGCTGGTGAAATTATTTTTTTATTTATCACTGTGTCTTTCAACCTGTTTAAGTTACACACATGTGATAATTACTTTAATGGGACCATAGGAATAATTAAGGAAGCCTTTAGAGGTAATCTACCTGAATTTGCGTGGAAGTAGAGTGGGAAACAATTTTTTTTAACCACCCACAGTAGACCCGACCAGGATTCGAACCCAATCTCCCCGTCATTAACAGGCCAGTCTAACATGGGAGTGACGCCCAAGACCGTTCGGCCACTGAAGCGTTTTGAACATGATTGTTTATAAGAACATATCAAGTACCTACTAAAAGTCATTTTAAGGAGTCTTGCTGACCAAAGAATCCAAGAAATTATCATTTGAACGCTCAGCACACCAATCTATTGGCGCACCTTGTGGCTAAAACACTCACATGGCCAATCCATCGGCGCCAGCCAATCTAATCTTTTAGTCATATATATAATTATTATTAGATGTCACCACAAAGACAGCATCATAAATATGAAGATCTAGTTAATATTTTCTTCAACAGAAAGCACTGTAATGTTTATGAAAATATTTTTTTTAACATATGAAGTTTGTTATTTTCACATGTTTATACAGTGGCGCGATTACGTTTCTGGCTTCTGTGTTTCTCTTTATTTAATGTGTTTTGCAGTTGATATTTTATTTTAATTCCAAAGTTTTTTATTGCTTTGTGGTTATTTTCTCCGTAGTTATTTTTATTGGAAGTTATCTAGGCCTAAGTGTTAGGACAGTAGTTAGATTTGATTTTTATCTTGGCAATGGCTGGTCCAAGTTCTAGACTAAATGACTCGGCTATATTAGATTATTTAGACACTATTGACAGTGAGAGTGACTCTGATACCACTAGTGATGACAGTAACCCAGATCATAAGACTTCATGAAGAGTGTTTTCCCAAACACAGGCGCCGACTTCAAAATTGTAAGTACTGTCCCATATACATGATTTTACAAAAAAGTCATATAGTTTAGAATCAGACAAACCTACAAACACCAAACTTATATCATATTTTATAGAAATAAATGCTCTTTCTTGCAGTATGACTGATGAAGAAAGAAGACGTGAAAAAAAAGAGATTTTTTTTTAACTTTGAATAATACATTTTTATTCAAGTTTTCAAATTTTCAAATTTCTTTATTTTTTTCAAAATATCTGAAGTCAAATGATTTATGATTTTTTTCTTCTTCTAAATATTCAATGTTTATTGTATAAGTGTGATTTTTTCCATTTGTATACATTTAACATTTTTTCAATGGGAAAATGTAAAATGTTTAGAGGTAAATATGTGAAAATTAGACAGAGTTTTTTGGATAAGCCCAAACAAACTGCTCAATTTTTGCCCTATATATTATATATAAATATCACACCTTACCAATAACTTAATGCTTTGCCTATTTAAATGAAGATAATTTGGTTTTAATGATAAAAAGGCCCACACGTAGACAATTAATATTAGTTAGGAAATTATATTTTTTTATCTAAGTAGAATCAAATTATTAATGATTTTTTTTTAAAAACCCAACTTTGGTGGCAGCGTCATCCAACACGCTACTCTCGCAGTAGACTAGGCTGCTGATGACGAAAGATTAAGGTTCAAATCTCGGCCGGGTGTAGGCCTACTGAATTTTTTTACCAAAATTGTTTTCCACTTTCCCTCCATGCAAATGTGAATACACTTCTTATAAATATAACCTTCCTACATGAGCGGATAGCCCGAACGGGCAGTAAGACGCATTGCTACACAAAAAGAAGTAATCCTACCTGGGCCATCTATGTAAGCTTGAATGTCTGTTACATCTTCATCGTTAATACTGACTTTGATCCCTTCTGGGGGGTGAGTGACAAGGTCAGTCATTTCCTTGACGACTCGTCTGATAATCTGAGGAGACATGTTCTCAACATTCGACATCTGAAACGCAAGAAAACATCTTCAACAAAATTATACAACACATTAATTGCTCTGAGCTGCAGAAAGGGGCCCCTCAGTCAAACAAAAGTAGTTCACATAGTTTCTCATAGAAACCTTTTCTATTTAGGGCCTAATAAGGTTTTTAAAGCAACCTTTTAAATTCATAGGCCTACAAATGAAAATGTAACCTTAAGTTAATATTAATGCAGAGCCTTTTTGGTACATTTTTGTACATTTTGGTACATTTTTGGTGCAAGATCTAGCCCATTTTGAAATAACAAAACTCTACTGGTACGTAGTATTGTGAGCCAAAAACTAAAACCTGTAATGCAATTCAGCACTTCGATAGATAGTTTGAGTAATATGCCTGTACTGTAGACCAACTTGCGCTTTATCATATAATACACTGTATTTTAAGTAAAATGGCAAACCATTACAAATTTAAAACTATCATTATACTCACAAGAAAATTACAAATCCACTGACTCTACAATAATTATACTTTTTTGAAATTATTTTATTTTTAGAACATTTAGACACTCAAAACCAAACGTATAAACATATCATACTAAGCCAACAAGTTGTTTGAACTATGATTCCTTATGATATGACACCATATTATGGTTTATTAAGTGAATATTAATTGAGATTATACTTTATTAGCGAATGAAACAATAGTAAGCCTTAATCTGGATCAGGGGAGCAAAATAATTAGCCGCAATAAAGGTTAGGTTTTGAAACTGGATTGGAAAGAAACCAACTAATAATATAGTTAAGCTTATACATTATTTTGTCCTTAAAAAAATAATATATATATATATATTATTTTAATATTTGACTTTTGGTGGATAACTTTCAGTGGGTGTAGGCCTATCTGCTAAGATTTTTCTAGTGCATTTTCAGCTCAGTTCTAATGGAGAAGTGTGTAAGTTTGCTGGATGTAAAAGTCTTAGTGGATGTGCAAGAGTTTGTTCGTTTTGATAAGAATAGTTAACCATTTACAAGAATATTGTTCATTGTGGAAAATAACAAAGTGTGATTGTGCTGTAATATTAATAATAATATTTAGCACCGCGTCTTACTACCCGTTCGGGTTATACGCATAAGTACTAATTACTCTAATAGATTAGGAATTGGGAGGGTTTAATATAGAGGAAGTGAACCCGCATTTGCGTGGAGGGAGAGTGGAAAACCATTTAGGAAAAACCACCCCCAGTTCACCCGACCGAGATTCGAACCTCGATCTCCCCGTCCTCAGCGGTCGAGCTCAACACGACTAGCGCGTTAGCCAACTACGCCACTGAGGCGGGTTGATTGTGCTGTAGAAGATTGTGCATTAGTCAACTGCTATAAAGTTTCAGTTGCGCAATTTTACAGATTTTTCAAGGATATTTTGTTCCTGTGTCATTTATATGAGTTTGGTTTGGAATGGTTCATTATTACAAAGAATTATTAATAATCTTCCATTTAATCAATACCTATAGACCATTGGATTCCCCGCATTTTTGTGAGTGTAATGTTACATAACATTAGCATATATGTTGTGATTTTAGAGTTTTAAAAAAATGGCCTAAATAATCCCGAGCAATTCCCTCAATATATTTTTGGTCCGGTTTTAAGGATGTATTAATAAAATCATTTCACTAAAAGCAACAGGTACAATGATTTAGAGTTTGCGAGGATGTTAGTACAACAATCTAAATGCGTGGACTTAGGGGAGTCAAATGAATGGAAATTGGTCATTAAGACTAGTACTAGTCACGAAGGCTGCTAGGTGTAGACCTTTACATCTAGTTTGTATTTTAAGATTAAATTAATAATAGTTGAAAAATAGCAACAAGAGAGAAGAATCAAACCAGGGACTGTTCGTTCTACTACGAATAAATTGAACGTTCATTGGAGACACACTGATAAGTCAGCTAAAAGTTATAGTGACACGTGAATTTTTACTGGACGAGTTTTAATAACTTTAGAATACTTAGTAACTTTAGATCCTAGCATCAGTCCCCATAATTATCACAAGTGATTACTTACATATAATTTAAGTATAAATCTTAAAATAATATTCTAAACTTTTAATTTCCCTTTTCAGGGGACAAAAAAGCCCAAGATAGGCCTTGTTTGTTAGGCTTTTACAAAGATTTGGTGGCTCATGTTTAAGTATAAAAATATAGGCTATTTCTTACCATGTTCACTCCAGCCATTAGATATAAATACGTGCACACAAATTAAGGAAGTATATGGTTTAATCAAAATAAGTTTAGTTGTTCATCAAACAAACCATATTAAAATCATTAAAACACTCCACTCGCCTCTGATGCTCTCATACTAGATAATTCTTTAGTTGAAACTTGTTATTCATTAACCAATCATAAAAAAAACCAAATTCAAATAGAATATGTAGAATTACAACTAATCTAGACAGAATACTGGAAAGTCACCAAATTTAAACAATTTTTATCAATATAGGTTTTGTATATAATATTTCGCTTCTATCAACGAACTTCCATAGAGAAATGATATAAAGAGAGTTTTGTTGTGATTTTAGGAATTGAAATTAATGGATGTACGAGTAGAGCATAGAGGAAGTAAAATGAAAGAATTATTAAACTGATAGAATGGCAGCCATTTTGTCTTAAAATTAAAACAATTCGTGAAGTTATTTGGTGTATATTATGTCACCGGCAATGTGTTAACTGTGAAATACAGGGCCCGGGCATTCTAGAATTATAATAATAGAAATATAATAATTTCTTAGATTAAAATATGAGTAATTGTAAAACATTGTAACAAACGTTTTAGTATTTTTGAAGAACAGAGCTCACAACAATATATAAAACAAACAAGAGATTGTTAACAGTTTTAAATATTGAATAAACTAAAACATTCTGTATTATAGGCTTTATAGCACTAGTGGCGCATAAAGAACAAACACATTAGATTACACAGGCCTGAAAAATTTGGGTTGTTGAAAATTGTTTTTAATGTAATGGGTGATTCTTATGTTTTTTGGTGTGCTGATTTCAAAAATGATCTCCGATTTTCTCTATCACGTAAGGATTTTTCACAAATTGGATATCAAAATATAGAAAAAGGGCTCAGTTTATGTATAATGGTTAAAACTTATTTATTTAAAAAAATTAAATAATAGTTTTATTTACAAAAAAATAAAGCTAAGCCATTCTTAACACTTACCAAGACTTACAAGTCCTTATACTGCCTTTTTCTTTTATCCTCAAAGCTCCTTTTTTGAGCTTTTTCTCTTGTAGACAGCTTTCGGATCTTCTCTGCACAGCTTCCAACAGTAGTCTGCCATCATGTTGATGTTCCATCTGCCTTGGTATATGCGTTCCATCTCCTTGATGTCTTGATTGAGTCTTTCCCCTTGCTCTTCACTCAAAGCACCAAGATTTTCGGGAAAGTAGTCCAAATGGGAATTCAGAAAGTGCACTTTCAAGCTCATCGAACAACCCAACTCCTTGAATTTGATTATCATGTTTTCCACTATGAACTTGAAGTTGGGGTCCTTATTTTTTCAAAGAAATTTCGTTACAACCTCTCTGAAAGCTTTCCAGGCAACTTTTTTAAAAACTTCCATTTTTGTTTCAAAGACTTCGTCTTTCAGAAGTTTCCGGATATCTGGACCGACAAAAACACCTTCTTTCA
>CABFWB010009955.1:0-10929 GCA_902151455.1 Timema bartmani | reverse complement strand
GTGCATATTTTAATGTCATACGGAAATCAAGTTATTCAGTAAATCGTTTCATATTTAAATCTGAATATATATTTTATCTTGAGTATACACATCTATAAATCGTATGAATACTAATATTTATAGATTAATTAGTATTAGTAAACAATTGTTGAATTGTGTTGATTTTAAGAGAATTTTAAGTATACATATATAAAGTATGCTTCTACCTACGGTAAAATCCCAGCTTTATCAAATAGGTATAGTATTAAAGATACTAAATTTAAATTTTCAAATTTTTATTTCAAAAACTGTGGCCTAAAACTTGATTTGGAAAACGTAAAAATGGAAGTTTCTTACCCTCATAGCTCGTCAGAAAAAATACATAAAAATATATTTATGGTGTGTAACATTTCATAGAAGAAAACTCTTTTGAATGGTGAAAAAAAAATTTTCTGTGCATATGGCCTTAAGACGTGACTAAATGTTGTGGACGAATGTGTAAAAAAGATAATAAAAATGCATGTCTCAGTGTATGGATGTTGTGGTAGCAAAGGGAGTATGTAAATATAGGGAAATATGGAGAAAGTTAGTGAAGATGGATTAAGTATGGAGTTATTGATTTTTTATATGTAGGGACAGTTTCAATCGCCACCCCGTAAGGCAGTGGCATGATTAATAATTATGTATGTATGTATCCTACAAAATGTTTACAGTATCTATCTTTATAATACACTTTGATGGTGAAAAGTAGCGCTCTATTTGTTAACACTCCCTCCACAGATACAATAAGGTAATCTTTTTAAATTATTATTGGCGCATGCGCTGAAATCTAATGTGATGTTTATATTTTATTTTTAATACAATCTATACCTGATCTATACTATATAGCATTAATGTTGAATTAGTGTGTATTATCTTTGTTTGGCCATCAAAATGCTTATTATTTCCTTGTTGTGTGGTTTTCTTCAAGGAAACATGAAATTATGAGATCTCTATTTCTTCCGCCATAGCTGGCAACATTTTTTGAACATTCAAAAAGAACTGACAGAGTTCTGCTCAAACAGGTAAAAGGAAATAAATTCTAGAATTAGTGTTAGGTTATATGTTACTTGGTCTAGGAATATAATGTCTTAACTTGATTTTGTAACAAAACCATAAATGATTTTAAAAATTCATTCCTAGTTATATATTTAACCCGAAGGTGATCCATAAAATCTTTTCTTTTGAATAGTAAAAATAATATAGATCTTGAATAATGTATTAGGTACTTTACCACACCTAATTCAAAATTTACAATTTCTAAGTAAATAAAATTTGACTTGGGAGCCCTTTACTTAAAATATTATAATTCTCTTATTTGTTTTCGATACAGTAGGCCTATTTTTCAGTATTAATTTAGTCATAACTTAAGGCTTTTGTGGTAGTTTCTATTCGATATCAAGAAGTGTGACAAGTTACTTTGCACTTTGGCCATTCCATGCCAGTTCAACTAGATCATGACACCCGCCACCTCAGATTTTTATGTAACTTGTTTACTTGTTACTATTGTTACTAGCCTACCACCACGTTACTAATAATTTATGTACAATTTTTCCTCCCTAAGCCACATAATTTCTGAGAAAATGATAAAGTTTTGAAAAATTGCACATTAATGTTATTTCCGAGACTCTGCCAAAGGAGTGGAGTATTTTAAGAAAAAATCTATAGCTCACCTTATAATGAACATAAGCTATCATTGTCAAATTTTTACCACATTTCAATCAAAGTGTGTAAATTTAAGAAAAAAAAATTCTATAAGCCTTGCTTACCTCTGAGAGAAACTAAAATTAAATTAGTTTTTTGAGCAAATTTTTAACTATAAAACAATTGCTTTATTAAGTGAGCCTTATGGCTTGAGGAAATGGAGTAACCAGGGCGCCTTAAAAAAACTCAAAGTATTACTTTGCGATGTTATTAATTAGTAGGGGTATTCAAAGCTTTGATTCGGCTTTGAAACTTCAAAACAAATGTCAGCTTCGACTTCGCTTTGAAAATAATTCTGGCTTTGAACCTTTGTCAATAAAATATTGACAGCAAAAATGATACTCGATTTATGGTCAATTATTTCCATATACATATAATATAAAACAATTAAGAAAATCCTAAGTAATTGAATTGTAAGTTGTAATATAACTTGATTTATTAAACTAAAATTAAATATTATTGGCAATAAGTACCAAAAAAATAATAATTTCTAAGTAATTTCAATACTTTAAGTTAAATAAATAACAATATAATATTTTTTTTAGTGTAAAAAAAACCCAAGAAATATTCCAATTTAGATTCGGCTTCGAGACTATTTCATGTATTCGATTCGAGTTCGCTTCGAATTGAAAAAGTGGACTCCCGCACATCCTTATTAATTAGGCACATAAAAGAAAAAAATGAGCCATTAAATATTTTGATTGGATAATTAAATAATTCATTCATTTTGAAGACTTTTAAAATATCTCAATCAGATTCACAACCTCTTAGTTACTTCTTGTCACAAGCTACACCCATGAAAACTTTGCATGGAAATAGCTAGTCTCTAAATTTATTAATCCATCCAAATTTTTATTTAATTTTAATAAACTTCGAAGGTTGGGATTAGTTTGATTTTTTAATTTTATATTATTAACACTTTGACTTTGTTGGGGTAAAAAGCAAGATGTTCAAGGTGTGGTTGCTGTAAACTTTTGCATCTCGCGATACTCTGTGAAATAGGTGAGTCACGCTAATATTTTCTAAATCATGAATTAGATAGATGGCTGACTATTTGTACTAACAGGGTCTAGTAAAGATAATAAAAATGTACTGGTACATTATTTTAAAATAAACTGTTAACATTCTTACTCAAATCATAAATAAAGCTAGATACTGATTTGTTCATGTATATTTTTGTAAGATATTTTATAGCATATAAAATAAAGCTGTTACATATATAAATGTGTGGATACACACACACACACACGTTTCAATTCCAGTTGGTGCTTAAACATTTTTTTGCTCTTGTTGCTTGGATAGGAAAATCCTGCATTAGGATTGATTTTAAATGTTATAATTGACGAATCATGTTTTTAAATAGCCTTGTTTTGAAAAATGTGTGTTAAATGTGTTTGGTAGCTGGTTAATATGTTAAGGTACCTGTGTTTGCTTTAAGATGTTGCTCGCTAGTCTGGTCCTAGTATTGCTTCCTTTGAGCTTGAATGGCATTGATAGACAGTGTGTCAACTTCCCTGAAGAGGAATGTCCACCACAAGATGGTTGTATTATATTGAGTTACGTGAAACACAACGACTCCTTGCTATGCTGCCATTTTAAAACACCATTTCTTCTTCAGGAGGCATTGGGTGAGAAGATTAAAGGTGAGATTTCAGATCTGGGACAAATTTTACTTATGACCTGACTATTGAAAGAATTTTAGTTATTTCTTTTAAGCACTGCGTCTTACTACTTGTTCGGGTTATACACCTATGTACTAATTACACTAGTGGGTTAGGGACTTGGAAGCCTTAATTTAGAGAAAATGCACCCGCATTTGTGTGGAGGGAGAGTGAAAAACCACCCCCAGTACACTCAACCAGGATAGAACCCCAATCTCCCCGGCTTTGGCAGTCTAGTCCAACACAAAAGCAGCGCGTTAGACTACGCGGCCACTGAAGTGGGTAATTTTAGTTATTGAATTTGACTATTTGTTTCACCACTTGGTGCCTCTTCTGCTGAGTGCTAGATACTATAATGGTCATTGTAGTCACTATGAATTATTAAGATCGTAAAATCATTGGTGGTAGGTCCTATAGTTTATGAAGGATTTTTTGGACATTAAGTCTTTTAACTCCTTTGGGCTGTTTACATATTTAAACTAATGGTAATGGGGTAGATAGAAGGAAGGTATTCATTTTGAAGAAACATATCTGCATTTATATGGAGGTAGCGTAGAAAACCATTTATACAAAACACCCTTTGGATTTAAACCTTGATCTCTGTCACTGGTAACCCAGTCTATTGTGAGAGTGACACCTTATACCAGGCATGTTCAACCCATGGGCTGCTTGCGGCCCCCAGATTTGTTCTGTGTGGACCACCAGATCAAATTGAAATACCTAATTCAAATTATATAAATAAACAACAAATTAGGCTCTTGGAGTTGAATTAAATGCTCACCAATTTTCATGAAGTTTCCAGAATTGTAAGTATAATACTACTTGTGTAATGTATCTTTGGGGGACAAAACCTTATAACCATACCTTTCAAGCAATTTATTTCCTCTAAAAAAATCCCAAAAATCTGAAAATTTATAATAGTATTACACTCACAAAAATATGAGGAATTCAATTATACTAAATTCAAGATTATTAAAAAAACTTTGTTATGGTGAACAATTTTAAATCAAACTCGCCTAAGTGACGCAAGAACAAATATCGTTGAAAAATATGTAAAATTGCACGATTGAAGCTTAACATATTTATAGAACCAATTAATTAATCCGCATTAATCTTCTGTAGTGACCACACTTTTCTCTCTTTTGCAACAGACAAATTTCTTAAAAATGGTTTATGAATCTTTTCTGATCCAAACAAAAACACTCTTGCACATCAAGGCTAAATTAGAACTGAACTGAAAAAGTAATATCTCGAGTGGAAACACCTACTGGAAATTCATTCACAGAAAGTCAAAATCAAATATTAAAATAAACCACTTATATATATTTTAAGGCTAATCAATGTATTAAGGTTTACTTTCCAACAAAGCTTAACCTAACCTTCTGCTAACTTTACTACCTTTTTGTTTGCTAGTAATTAATATTGACAAAATAAATTATTTGACTTTCGTATATAAGAAGACATCATATCATGCCTTTAGAGATCATACAAGTTGGTCTAATATATTTACATTTGGACTCCTACCTTTAGGTGTTATTGAGTTGTTTAAATGTTGTAAAAATAAAATAATTTAAAATAAATATAATTATAGTATCGTTGGATTCACCATTTCCTTGGGAGTGTAGCGAAACTGTTAAATATTAAATTATTAAGTATCCCACGCATCATTCCCTATGTTTGTATTTTTTTTAATAAAAAATATTTGTTCCTGTTTTTATCATATTTGGGCATTAGGTCCTATAAATTTCATGTATGGCCTCCGGCCTATTTCCCAAGAACTAATGTGGCCCACAGCCGGGGGAGCAGTTGGACATGCTTGCATTAAACCATTCTACCACCAAGTATATACTGGTATAAAAATACTGGCCTTCATTAAGCATTTGAGAGTTCTCACGTTTTCTATCTACACCAACCACATTATTTGTGCTTGTTTATTTAACTGTTATCTTCCTGCCTAAGCTAAATATGCCCTAAATCTACCAACCTGTGATTATTTCGGTGTGAATGTTACAGAGATCAACGAAATCAAACCGAGTGTGAACATAACAGCGCTACACATCCGCAACGTGAGTTTCTACTCATTGGATGTAAGCGCCTTGAACAATTTCCCTTTGCAGTTTGTGTCGATTACCGACAATAGTGTTCTAAGGAACCTCTCAGGTCAATTCAACCGGTTCCAGTCAGGGCCGGGCTGTCTTAACTTCTCAACCAACAACTTGGACACTCTTGATGTCAACATGTTAAAAAATATTGATAAGTTGCAGTTCTTGGATCTCTCTCAAAATAATCTCAAAAGGTTAGTATAGCACTATCATCAGAAGGCTCGCACTGCTAAATGTTCCAGACTATCCTAATGACTTAAATTAGCCCTCATAAAAGAGTCATAATGGTGTTTCAAGATGGTGGCTTTTTACACTCCTCAAGGCACAATTTCTGCATTCATAAAGTCCTCCTTAAGGTGGAGATATTAGGAAGGCGAAAAACGTTTGGTGTTTTCGTAGTTTTTATATCAAAACATTTTTTTGTTCAAAATAAATCAAATATTGCTTCACTTCAACATTTCTGGAATATCTGTCAACAATGTTCTGGAATCTAATGACAAACTATTTCTCTTGATTTAAAAAGTTTGTCATCTAATTCTGCTATCCTCATGACAGTTATTCAAGAACTGTTGATATCACCATGTGAAGAAAACTAAACTATGTTTGTACTGAAGCAATTTATTTTTTTGTCAAAAAAAGTGTTGTCATAAATACTGCAAAATCACTGGCCTTTTCTAAAGTCCCCTACCTTAGACTCAATTACTAATGATTTTGATTGTTAAATGTATCAATAATTACAAGCACTAAGCTTTAGGGGCTGAATACTCTTGTCGAGAGCACTAAGCCTTAGGGTATGAATACTCACTTATATACTAATTACGCTAATGGTTTTAAGGATTAGGAAGGTTATATTTGTATGAAGTACACCCACATTTGAATGGAGGGAGAGTAAAAAAACATTTTGGAAAAACCACCCTCAGTACACTTGAATTAGATTCAAACTTCAATCTCCTCACCATCGGCAGTCTAGCCTACTGCAAGAGTAGCGTGTTAGACCACACTGTCACTGAAGCAGGTCTAGGCCATGTATTGAACTGTGAATAATAAATAAGGAAGCAAAGTATTCAAAGTATAATATAACTTCATTTTCTAAGTTGTGTTTCAAGAATTGTATTTAGGCTATATTGTCTCTCATTTTTAACTATCATTCCACACTGCTGGGCACCTGGACAAAGGCATGAATTTGATCCAGTTTGTTTAGCCATTGACAGGGAGGTCAGGGTTCGTATTCAAGCCAGGTGTACTAAGGTTTTTCAAAATGGTTTCCCTCTTTACCTCTATGCAAATGTGGGTACATTTCATCTGAACTCTACACTCCTCATCCCTGCTCCACTAATGTCAATATCTGTGGAAAGCCCAGACTGCCAGTAAAACATGTAGGAGTAGTTCCATGTAAAGTCAACCAATGAAGTAATACTTTTCAACCTCACTTTTTTTTTATTTTGTTGAATCTTGGCATGTTTATTGACCACGATGACCCATGATAAATTTTATCTTTCTAGGTTAAAGCGCTCTGAAGTTATAAAGATTTAAAATTCAAGAAAAACATGAAATTTTCAATCAATCACAAGTATTGCAATATTAATATTTGAAGTCCTAATTAAGATAAAAAAAAATGAAAATTTTCACAATTTTTAAGCTCTTGATTTATGCTCTAAATTCAGTGAATTTCAAGGTCATTAAAATAATAAAATTTGTATATATTCAAAAACTTTAAATTTACAAATTTGAAAAAAATTCACATTCCATTCTTATGTACTTAAGCATGTGCATGCCAAGTTTTAATCTGTAACAGTTATGGGATCTCAAATTATTGATCATTGAACCAATAAATGCAGACAGGAACATTTCTCTACATAGGTCTATATATGGGTAATAATTGTGGCGGGACGACGTAAGGTGAAACCGTGCGCATGATCTCCCACTCTTTCCTTCTTGCCATGATGTAATTTTTGGGGCAATTAAGTAGCTGGAGAAGGGGCAATTTGAGGGAAATTAAACAAACATACGGCCTCTTTAGTGTGTTAATATTTTAGTTTTTTTGATAAGGATTAACTTAATAAAAGAAAGTGGATATTGTTGTAAGTTATTTTCACTTACAATACCAACAAATATAATATGGCAACATTTGATACCCTATAAATAATTTGTACAAACATTCATTAAAATATTATATTTAACATGACAGTAATAATAAGTTAAACTATGATTTTTGATTATTAAAATGTAAGCTCAATGGCATTAGTCCGCAGTTGAGCTATATCAACCTAGTGGCCGCTGCATGTTGGTAAAGATAGTGCCAACATTTGCAGATAGAGGGTGTCGCTTGGTCAGCACAATGAACCATCTGGCCGCTAAGCTCAGTTTTATAGACCGAAGCCACTTTCAAATACCTAGCTTTTCAATCATTGTCCTCAATAGGCTGAGTTGACTTCGTTCCAGACCCCCTGCTCCACAGAAAAATCTGGAAGCGCTGGGGATTGAACCTGGGACTTCTGAATCTATAGCCAGGAACTCTGACCACTAAAATACTAGAGGCTATATATCAATTAATTTTGATAATATTTTCACGTTAGGTCCCACTATTTTCTGTGTATTAGTATGTTATATTTATACAAAAAAAAGTGTACCTCATCTTATTACCTGTTCAGGATGTCCGCGTATCTATACTAATAAGGTAGGAACTTGCATGGAGGGAGAGTGGAAAACCATTTATGAATATCAACCTAAGTAAATCCAGTTGGTATTTTAAACCCAATTTCCCTGTCACCAACAAACCACACTAGATAAAACTGTACGTGTTCTCGCCAATGCGGGTAGATAAATATTTTTAAATACTTTTATTTAAAATAAGTGGACAAAAAGATCAGATTAAACTACAATTTATTATTAAAGTTTAGCATTACTGTAGATTGTATTTTATTAATCAGCAGTTTCTTTACTTTGTCATTTTAATTTGATTGTAATTTCTTTGTTTATCTGCTATTGTTACAGTTTGTCGATTCTTATTTTCAACAATATAATATGTATAATAATTTTCTTACAAACATGCTTAAAATGAGCAAGTTTTACATGGGCACTTAATATCAAGTCTATCTAATATTGTTTGCTTTTGATGGGGAGGCTGAGATTTGATTTTATGCAAAGTGTGATGAGGGTGGGTTTTCCTAAATGATTTCCTCACTATCTTTATGTAAATGTGGGTACATTTTCTCTTAATTATCTTTCTCAAATCCACATTTGTGTAAATAAGGGCATACAGATGGGTAGATAGATGTGGAGAAAATATAAGATTGCAGAATTTCTAATTTAATATTTTATGTTATTAATTATAAGCTCCTTGTTAAAATATTTAAATTAATTCAATATATTTTCCTTCATATACCTTTTTTATTTCTACAGTTAGAAAATTATTTCTTCATTAAACTAGACTCTTTCTTCTAAGTTAGCTATAACATTTTTCTTTCAGCCACAGTCGGTTTTTATCATTTTACTGAAGAGGTTTTCTTGAAGTCTTTGCAATGTTGTATTTTATAATATTCTTCACAAAAATGCAGAAAGATAAAACTAGGCGCAATACCAAAACAAAATTTGCCATGTAAACATCCTGCTGACCATTTGATGGAATATGATTTTATATTGATGCAATGATCCTAAAGAGCCATAAAAAATATTGTGATACATTATATCAGCAATATCAATTTTTGCCAGTCAACTAAATGTGATGTATTGTTATCGATTGAATTTAATCCTTCACCTTTGATAGGAATGAGTAAAATAACAAATCAGGAACCATGTAGCATTTCGGGATTCTATCGAGTAGATATTATTATGACAGAAAATAAGGCATTAAAAAGGAAACAATGCGGCTAAACACAAGACCAAGAAAGTGTTGATTTCCAATAAATAACTGGAAAATAAAAAGTTGTGGCCATAGAAGAGTTGAATTCTGAACAAAAATTTCAAATTAAAATTTTAGCTATTCTATTAAATTATTTTACTCCTGGACAGATATATATTATTTTGAGGGGAAAAAAGGCACGTAATTGGTCATCTGATGACTTGGCAACCACCTGCAGTGTAGGCCAGCTTGGTGATGTTCTTCTAATCATGGGAAAAAAAAGTCACCAAGCTACTCAGAGTTTTAAGGCATTACTGATTTATCATAAGATAAATGATTATATCACATAATATATACTTTAATAAACTCAATTAAAAAGTATTTGGCCCTTTTAAAACTGCCAAAGTTGTTATGGCAAGGTAGCTACTTTCTAAATGGGGAAAACAAAACCTATTTACTATAATTTTGATACACCCATGATGAAAGAACTTATGTTTGAAATCATTGAAAGTTAAGAATGTTCTTAGTATCCAGTACACTCTGTTACAAACAACATGGGAGGAGAAAACGAAAGTGTATTCGAAGCCCTAGATCAGAGTACAACCAAGTTCTCATTTTTAAACCCTCATGTTGATCCTTCACACCTTTTGAAGCTTGCTTGCAAACATTTCATACACAAAGGGTTTTCCTTAGATAAAAGAGAGAGAAGGCAAACAATAATTGTATTCAGCAACTTTTAGACAAGTCTTTTAGTGACTTTAAATTAGCTTACAAAATAACCCATTACCACTTAGATGTGACAAAGTTTCAAATACAGAATATCTAAAAATCAGCGCAGTTATTTTTCAGGTCTTTCAAAGGCACTTATTTATTCAGGAGAGAGTAATATTGTAGAAGGAAACCGGAAGCTAATTGCAAATGTCTTAAGTTTGTTTGATAGTACAATTACAATCTGTATGAATGTGCATATTAATATCATGATGGATTAAATAGCCAAGCCATTATATTTGTAAGTTACGGTTATAGCCGAATCTAAATATCAAAAACAAAAATTCTGTACTTAATACATCCTCACTAACTTTCTCCACACTTCCCTATGCTTACATACTTTCTTCGCTTCAACAACATCCATGCACCTATTTCCACATACATTTCTTAGATATCTCATTCTGACAGCATTCACCTTGCTCTTTTGTTGCTTGTGACAACCCCACGCTTCACATTTGTGAAGTAATTTTGGCCTTTTGCCTCTTTAAATACTTCCTAATTATTTGCAAAAGTCCACATACATCCAACTACTCTCTGAGATGCATTCACCCTTCTATCGATTTCACCATCTTTCCTTCCATTTTTACGTGACCACTGGCATTGAGGAAGAAATTAATTTTTATAAAAATTTGGTATGCTATGTATTGGGAATATAAGAAACAAAGAAACCATAACAGTGATTATTTACATCCTCATGTCCCATCTCTATCATTAATGTGTCCCCCAACACCAAACGTTCTTACTATAAACCAGATTCAAGTGAAAAGCCAGCCCACAAACAACAAATGGGTGCACATACACACACTAAAAGAGGGTAATGTTGATGGTTTCACAA
>CABFWB010009954.1:0-10930 GCA_902151455.1 Timema bartmani | reverse complement strand
CTTAATTTGGTGTTTCAGTTAACTTCCACACAGATCCAGTTTTTAGCCACTGATCCAAAGCGTAAATCACGTGAATAGTAAGTGGTTGGTAGAAAAACTGACGTAGGATTGTAGGAATAATACGCACACGACTCAATACAAACACCCACAGCAAAAGTTAAACACAACACGAATTAATTAAT
Source organism: Timema bartmani (assembly GCA_902151455.1). Taxonomy (NCBI): domain Eukaryota; kingdom Metazoa; phylum Arthropoda; class Insecta; order Phasmatodea; family Timematidae; genus Timema; species Timema bartmani. Next base: position 10,748 of record CABFWB010009954.1, on the reverse strand, counting down.
TCTTTGTTTTTATGCACAGCCTGGTACGCGTCTACAATCAAATCTAAAACACAGAGGAAGGGTGAGCCGCGAGGAAATAGAGCGCCAATCCTGAGCGAAGGGATGTAGGCAAGGGGTTGTGCGCGGGCGAGAAGAGGGAAGGCCTTCCAGTGGACTTAACCCCTATTTCATCGAAGATTTTATTGATAAAGAGGCCAATATTACAACAGACAATATTATTAAAAACCTCTACCTAATTTTTAAAATTATTTTTCATCTTTTTTAATTTTTTGTTCTTTTTTTTATATTGCCGCCATTACCGTTTTCTTTTCGCGTAACCCCTAACGGCCTCTCGCGTACCCCCCGGTGGGAACCGCTGCTCTAAGGCATCATCTTCAGGACATAGTGAAGGATAACTGATGAGTGTTCCGAGTGATGGGAATAGGAAATAGAGTTTCCTTGAAACAGCTGACTAGATGATGAAAAATGTTGCCTTCTGACCATAATCAGTGTGTCCAAAGTTGAAAATTAAAATCCCTTTTCATAAAAAAAAATATTTCCTTGATGCTCCAATAATGGAACTGTGGGGTCGAATGGGTTAAGGTAATATGCTCTTTTAGCTGTTTATCATAATAAAAAACAAACTCTAGCAAATTTAAAAAATACCACAATTATTGGCCTTACGTATATTTGTACTTGAACCTCTAAAAGCCAAGTTGTTGACTGCACAAAACAAAATAAAATCAACAATAATTTTGAGAATGTGCCGCAATTTCTCTCTTTTTTTTTATGATCATTTCCTGTAGTTCATTATCAATTGTACTGCCCTCTTTAATCCTTTTTCAAAGTTTTTCCACGGTGCTCTACAGAATTTTCATGCTCTATAATTCGAGGGTGTAATTTTTTTCAAGTCAGAAAATCCTACTTTTGGATTTGCCAAGCATAAGTTAGAATGCTTTCCAAATAGCATGCAGGGGAAACAGTAAATATATTTTTTCTCTGCACTGTAAATCAGCCAATTTCGCTCTACACTTTCTCTGTTCATAAGTTTTTAATGGAACCAACTTCCCTTAAAATGCCTTTTTTCTGCATTAATTGATAAAATTAAATTACCAGTTTTATTTTGTTCTGGCCCATGTTCAATAAATAAGCTTCTTACATGGTCATTCAAATCAGACCATGTTGTGGGATCATTAAAATTTAGTTAAATTTTGGTTGGCTCATTTTCCAAATCCTGTTCCTGTACATCTTCATAAGGAGTAAATGTTGGAAAGAACTGGGTAAGATTTAGTGTAGAACCCTTTGAATGTACAATTACACTATCATTTACATTCTTAGTTACTTTAGTAAAGTTTTCATTTTCTAAAAGTGTTGATGGAGATGGCCTACTTTCAATAACTTGTAGTGGTAGCACAGTGGTTGAGGGACCAACCTTTACCCAACCCAGTTTTTTCCAATGCTTGGCTTGGACTATATTATCTGCCTCTTATTGTTTTTTCAGTTTTCTGCCTTGTACTCCCGACAACTTTGTAGGCCCCATTTCGACACACGGACACATGGCACAGTGCACAGTGCACTAATTCACACACAAATCAATAATTAAAGTCATACAAATTTACAAACAATGTTAAACAAATAAATTTCATTACAGTGTCACGGCAACGAGCAAATTTCACATTTCAAATCTAAACTGTCACACGCTTTTCAGTTAAATTTGAATTACGTTCCGTTCCTCATTCGGGCCGTTCTCCACACGGCTCTTTTAACGTTCGGTCGTTTTACTTCCGCCCCTGCTGCCCTCCCTTGGCAAGAAACACTGCGCGTACCGCACACTAGCTGTTTGTTCACTAGCAGCTTGTCTTGCTATCTTGGCCTTCTCAGGTGCCAAAACAAAGAGACCACATTCCCAAGCAGTCACAGCCCCCAATTACTTTCCACCTCGCTTGGAATGTTTGTCCTTCGCCCGTCACATATTCATAGTAGAATTTTCTGTCAGTGTCACCCAAGCTAAATCTATATGAATATTTTGTGTTCGGATGATAGAAGTTTCATTCATATAGTCGTCTTTTTAACTGCGCGTTTAAATAAATTTTGCAATCTTACATTTTATATTTAAAAAAAAATCTACATCTTGATGGCGCCCCTCGAGCTCTGCGCTCGGGGCGGCTTCCCCCCTCCCCCCCTCGCTTCGGCCCTGTAGAGGGATTCTGGATCTTTTGAACGATAGCGATAGCGCGTCGACCGATATTAGCCTCGAGTTGAGCGAGGAGAGCGAGGAGAGCGATTCCGGATCTCTTTTTGAGAGAAAACGTTAGCCAAGTTGATCGTTCAACACCGAATATTGTAGCGAGGGTCGAGAAGCTCGCGGTATAAAGTGAACGGTAGTGTCTTCATCACTTGACGTAGGTAAGTAATTTTGCACTTCATATTATTATTATTATTATTATTAGCACCGCGTCTTACTACCCGTTCGGGTTATACGCACTTAGGCTAATGTGCAATGGTAGGGTGATGGTGAGATGAAATGGAGGACCTACAGTTTAACGTGGAATCCGAACCACGGTAGAGGCCTGGCATTCCTCACATTCACAAGTTGTGATTAATACACATCTTGTCAGAGGTGAAGGAAGGGTTTGGCAATCAGATAAATCTGTGCCGGGACCGAGGATTGAACCCCGGACCCTCAGCACAGAAGTCCGACACCTTACCCTTAGACCACCAGGTCACCTTCATATTGTTAGTGTTAAAGATGTGTGTATATTGTGAATGTAGTAATTATAATGAATCAATATTATGTATTACTAATAATAGTTTCAATCTATTAACATCGAATACAAAACAAAGCAACGCCGGTATTCATATTAAATGTTAGCCTCTACTTTACACTTAGATTATATGTGCCACTTTGGTTTTAGTAGCTACACAAGTATATTATCTTTTTTGCTTCACACACATTGTAAAGGTTCTTTCTCCCTCACTGCTCCACACCATTTAAAAAGGATCGAACCCTTGTTTCTACACAATATTTGTGAGCCTGCCCGGCCGGCGCCAGTGAAGAAACAATCGGGTTTACTCTCGGGCTTCTGGATACCTGAACTCGCCACGAACGAAGGGAAAGGTTTTATGTCAATTCTGAGGCATATGCCTCGACAATAGCAATACACTCAGATTTTAAATAGGCCAATTAATTTATATTGCCATCTTTAATATGAGGTGGCTATTAACTAGAATGCACAGATATACCCTCTTAAGAACTAACATATTCATGAATAGTGAACGTTTGAATTACAGTCCAAAAAAAAAAGTAATGATAATAAAAAATTCGTTAAAATGTCCATTTGATCGAGGTTACATTATTTACTTTGTATAGGCTCATAGTCCATAGATCAACAGTGTCTGTTATTCAAACGGCCCCTGCCAACAATGTAATAGAAGGTTCCAGACACAATGCCTGCGTTCCTGGTGTGACCGGCGGAGAGCTTCCTCAAAAACCCGAAGAGTCCTGTGGCCCGGTCGAAGGTGAAAAAAAACTTTAGTAGATATTACCTTCCATCCCGCGAGTTCCGTGAAGTTGAGGTGGTCGGCCACCAAATGTTAATTCACCGCGTGGCACTTTTCTTCATCCCTTGTGGTTTCCTAGGGGCTAAGAAGAAAATGAGGTTTACCTCATTCTCACTTACTGGAGCACTCACAGGTGAACTTGTGTATTGAGGGCTCGCAAGTTTACCTCTTTAGACACATTCTCTTTCACTCTTTTCACACTTTTTTAGAAGTCTCCCTGTCTCTGCTGACCGACCCAGTAAAACAAAAAAAAAAAACTTTCTCATTTTAACTCACTTCCCGACACTCTCCACAAAAAAAAAATCCCTAACACCCTTTAATTCTTATTCTTAATTATCTAACAAAATAAATAGTGTACATTTTAATAGATTGGGCATTTAAGACAAACATAATCCTAACCTATATAATATATTATAACAGTTAGCTTTAAACACATACTGATAATAAAACTAAATTACAACCAAAAAAACAGAAAAATACTGCAACAAGTTGACAAGCCTGAAGCTCTATGGAAAGAAACGGCAGTGTGTGGACTAGAAGGGGGAGGGGGGAAACAAAACCCCCAAAGAAACCAGCTCCTGCCATCTATGGATTGACTACATGGTACTAACAGCACGGGCCCAGATCCAAAATCCAATCATGGCGGCCACGTATTAGACCACACCCAAACGAAGATATCACTGGTCCTTTCAACATTATACATAAAATGATTATAATAATAAATTTTTACGAAAAATAACTAATATGAAAATATACAATATCTACTAAATACAATCAAGTCATTTTTAAAACCTAAATATAGGCCGTAGGCAGAAACTTTTCTAAATTTTGAGCTAGGCTTCAGTTAAATATTTCTATTTTTAGACATGGACATTGTTTTCTTGCATTGAAGTATACTATTATAATTCAATTAAGTTTAGCATAAAATTATGTGACAATCTGTGTAAAGGTAGAATTTAATACCAATTATCAAATCTCAAACCAATTTAGAAGTGTTTGGACCTCTTTTTTAAAGTTAGTATACATAGAGTCCAGGCCCAAAATTTTTAAGGGAACTATTTTAGGTGAATGATCATTTTCAATTATGTTCAGTTTCTTTACTTTATATGCTAGTTTATATTACTATTCACAGCAATAGGTAAATCCTGCTACAGGCAAGGTTAAATTGGTCTGAATGGCTAACTTATGTCAATCTTTAATATAACATAGGCTTTTATCCTAAATTAATTTGATGTAAAATAAGGTTATGTTTGGAACAATAGCACATCACTGGAAGAAAAGTGACATTAATAAAAAACACTATTTTACAGGAAAAGCAAATTAAATTTTCTAACTCTCTAATATAACTGTTATATTACAGTGGTAATTATTAAGAATTTAAAATAAAAATTAAAAAATATCAAATAACATAGGTTTTACAATCATATAAGTGTGTGTTACTAAAAAGTCAAAAAAATCATATCATCATTTTTACCCCACTTTAGATTTGTGTCATTTTTCTTGCAAAAATATTAATACTTTTTTGTGAAAACTAATTAACACAATATGAAAAAATATCATTTTATTTAACAACCATCAATACACCTTCATTTTATATATATATATAATATTGAGCATTGGAAATGAACAGATTTTAAGGATCTCCCTTTCAAGATACAATTTTTTTTACAAAGATTCATAAAATGGTAAGTAGTTCTTAGGAATACAATTTTTTTCTAAACAATGACAACAAACCTGTTTTCTTTTTTTCTGTGATGCCAACTTTGCGATTGTAAGCTTTTTTCAACTGTGGCTTTCTTTTATTTTTCTGTGGTTCAATACCAACCCACTATCATACTGTTCTTGTATGTAAGATGTTTTGTAGAACAATGTCCCTGGGAATGCCTTCATTATTTTAATAACTTTGATATCAGAAACATTCACGGGTTTTCCGTTTCCGTCTTTAGGAAAAGAGTGGAACCCCAAATCAGCCGCTAACTGTTTTAAATCATAGATGTCTTCATGACAAATTTCATCAACTTTATATGGTTGGCCAGTTTTTTTAGCACTCTTTATTAGAGTGGCATATTGATCGCGAAGGTATACTGGACCCGATCTTTTTGATTGTTTAATCTGACGTTCTTTTACAGGATGGGCGCTATCCCCCTCATTCTGGCTGTGCCCTGAAATTAAAAACTTAAGTGTTATGCTCTCTAAGTCTTCATATTTCAAAACAGCGTGCCTGAAGCTGCAATCATAAATCAATTTTTCTACTGTCCTGCACAGTTATCAGAATAAAATATTACATTTATCTTTTTCTGGTCTCTGGTTGCATTGTCTATCTTTTTATATTGTACGATCATGTCCAAGTACCGTAATATACAGGAACCAATTTCATTTACTCCCCTTTGAGCTTCTCCCTCATGCCACACATACCATTGAACATATTTTGTTTGAATGTTGCACAAGGTTAAATTTAACATTTATTTTTGAAACATAATAGAAGGAGGAAACATCTCCTGAAGGGTATGGGAGGATAGCCTGGAGATCATACAGAGCAACAAGACCTTTTGTAGTTTTTTTTCTTTTCGTGATAATTCTGTTTCCAGGGGGTGGGTATCGTATTTATCTTATCACAGCCTTCTTTATAGTCTCTGTGAAGCTGTGCAATGGTTTTATCTCCTTCAATGTATTCCTTTTTGGTGTTTGCGCGACAGTAGTGACTCTCTATTCGGGGTACTAACATAATGTGTTCTCTGATCCCATTTTTTATGGTCACAACTAGAAATATTTTGTGAGCAACAAATAAAAGTATTCAAATTGTCTTAAGAATAGCTGGTGAAATGACCCAAACATAAGAAAAACTCAAATAACTTATTTCTAAAAGATGGACACAGCTCAAAATATAACTCAAATTAAAATTAATATTGAAAAAATGGTCTTACATTTTCAAGAAAAATGACATAATCCTAAATAGGTCATTGTTCTGCCAAGCACTTACTAAAATGTGGCGCTTTTCCTGACAAGGCGCGATCATTCCTGGTCAAACCTCGGAACACAAGTAACATGTGTCACGGTTCTCGAATTGGTTGGTGGTATTCCCGCCAAAAGAAAAGTGACACTAATGCCATCTAGCCACGCTTCTATGAATTAACAACATGACACTTTTCTTGGAGAAAATATAGGCCTTTTACGATTATTTTAACAGCATAACTCAAAAATATAGTATTTTGAGTTGTCATTTTTCTTCCGGATGAACATCATCTCGTCAAATAGGCCTAATTTATTAAAAGTATGCATATATTATAATTGTTAAAGGTGTTTTATTGCGAATATAGATAATAAAATACAACAAGCTTACGGTATGTATTACCGAAATTAGTATAATTTTATAAACATTAGGATAAATCCAAAATATTGCAATTCCCAAATTAATATTAAATTAGATAATTTAAGTGTAACGTTGAGGTGATCTGACAGATTGATTTTAGTGGCTAGGCCAACAATTTTTTTGTGTGTGTTTGAATGAGAATTCAAAGAGTCTAGACCCAAAGATGTTAGAGAAAACTAACCATTTTATCTATGTTCAGTTACTGTGTAGGCCCATCTATTGGTTTTAAAAATTGTAAAACATTATGCTAGAGGTTATAATATCAAACTGCAACTAGTACTAAATCCTTCTTCATGTGAGGTAAGATTGTGCTGAAGATCTAGGCCACTCTCATTTAGGCCCTATTTATAATCATATTAGTATAACCCTAGAGTAGGCCCTACCTACACTTTATAAACATAAGCTTTACTCCAAATCTATTTGGTGTAAAAAGGGTCAAGTTTTAGATCTTTAAAAGTCACAGCAAATGCAAATGACGAATGGGTTTTATATCCAAAATGTTGACTTCTTTTTATTCAAGCAAAATATCAATATTTTAAGTAGGGTTATATTTACCAACAAATAAACATGAAGTGTAAAATAAAAAGATTTAAAAAAATCACAATAGTAACCAAACTTTATAAATACAATTACTATTTCTTCTCCATCTTCCTATACATATAAGAGTAACAACAAAATTTATATACATTACATTAAAACAAATAAAATAAGCAATCAAATAAAGCTTACATAACCCTTAGGCAGGGCAGGGCGCACACTAACGAAACTAGTTTCACATATGCACGCAAACAGGTGCAACGAAACTATTCAGTTTCAGTCAAGATGTCAGATGATGAGGATGTGTTTGTACTTTGGTGGTGGTTTCGAAATAAAAAAAGAAAGCGAAGGTACTGGGTTCATCCTCTTATATCTGATAGGAGACACTGCAGTTATATAGTAGCCAAAGAATTGTGTGCAGACCCTGATAAATTTAGAAGATTTTATAGAATGAGTAAATCAGCTTTTGAGCACTTGGTGTCTAAAGTCGGCCCTCAAATAACGAAGAAGGACACTAACTACAGGATGGCATTAGGAGCAGAAGAAAAACTCACAATAACATTGAGGTAAGTTGACTTTTTTAATTAGAATAAAACATTAAAAAATTAAGTTATTACATAATATATCAAAGGTTATATAGTGATGCAAGGTCTTCATAGATAATCTCGGTTCTTTCGCTGGGAACGGGCTGAGTTTCAGGATGAATTTCTTCGCTTGGAGTGTCATATGACGTTGATGAATGTGTAGCCCACGAAGAAAGTGTGTTAACTGATTGTGGAGTCGAGGGACTAGATCCAAGAATTTCATCAATCAACTTACACACTTGGTGCCTGAATGTCCTGAATTGGGGATTGCTCATTCATTCTAAATCTGGAAGAAGGCTTAGTAAGAAATGGCGCTTAGGATTATCTTGACTACATTTCGATTTGATGTAATTTATGACATATTGGTCAGCGTCAACCACTTCCCTTTTCTTTTTTTTCTCTGGGGGTTTAATGTGACTGTGAATTGTGGGTTGGTCTCTGTGTTTCTTCTACTTTCCTTTAGATTCCCACTATCTGTAGACACAGGTTCCTCACTCTCGGAATTTTGAGTAGGCACGCCATTATGTGTATTATTTCTAAATTCTTCATCTCCAAATTTTTCTGTGAATGTTCTCCATCCGATTCACATTGTTCAGTGTTAGTTGGTGATGGAAGGTTGCCGGGTAATGATTTTTCTGTCTTAATATTCACGTATGGTTTTAGAAATTGAATGTTCTCTTGAAGGTAATATTTCTTCTTTCTTGCCCCAGATCCAGAAGGTGGCTTCTTCAAATTACGTATAAAAACTATTCGCAAGTTTCTCTGCAGTTCTTCACTGAAACACGAAAAAGAAACTATGTTTTTAGTTTGTTTAATTTCTTTAATTAATGTGTTTATATTTAATGTAGCTATTTAATTAATATATTAATTTCAGATATTTGGTAACAGGCAGCAGTTTCAGAAGTTTGGCTCATCACTTCATGAGGGGAGATACAACAATTGGTATGGTAATTGCTGAGACAACGGAAGCTATATGGAACTGTCTGCAGCCAGAATATTTACCTGTCCCAGACACAGACATCTGGAAGAATATAGCAGACCGTTAGGAACAACTTTGGAGTTTAACTCACTGTGTTGGAGCAATAGATGGAAAACATGTCAGGATAAAAAAAATTAAGAAAAGTGGATCAAGAAATTTTAATTACAAGGGTTACTTTTCTGTTCAACTTATGGCTAGTGCCGATGCAGATGGTTGCTTTGTTACTATTGATGTTGGGGATCTTGGAAGAAACAGTGATGGAGGCGTATTTCGTTCTTCTCGTTTAGGTCGCTGGTTAGTGTCAGGGGGTCTTAATTTACCACGACCAGAATCACTACCACGTGATGAAAAACAAAAAGATTTCCCTTATTTCTTTTGCGCAGATGAGGCATTTCCTCTTAAAACTACTATCATGCGACCATTTCCCAAAAGTACTCTCACAAATAGAAAAATAATTTTCAACTATAGGTTGAGTTTAGGTCATAAATCTGTAGAGTGTGATTTTGGCATGCTCACATCCAAGTTTCGTATATTTGAAACACCTATATCTTATTCTGAGGATACAGTGATATCCATAATAAAATGTATACACCTAGAAGTTCTACACCTATGGTTCCAGACATTCAGATTCAACATTTTGACATTGAAAATCACAATTTCAATTTAACAAATGCAAGAGGTATTAGAGAGTACCTTTGTGATTACTTTTTGAAGCCTGGTATCGCAATACCTTCACAATGGGCTTATACAGTACAAGGTGGTGAGTGATTACTGACGCACAGAAAATCCCTAAGATGTATTACGTGAGAAAATAAAGGTTTCTTAAATAGAGGAGCTTGTGTACTTATTTTAGACTGGCCTCAACCAATAATATATTTTAGAAAATTATTTGTAACTAATAATAACAAGAAAGAACAAATATAATGTATATACAAAAAAATAATGTCGCCACCCCCCTTCCGAAGGGCCAAACTGCTCAAAATGGCTTGCGGGGAAGGATAAGAATGGTGGCAAAATATGTGTGTGCATTCGTAATTTATAGAAGGCTTTGGCTTCAAGGGTCACTACTACAAATATCTGATGTTATAAATAAGTTATAAAAAAGATATAAAATACTTTATTTAGGAGCCCGTGACAGAATTGGTTATGGTAAGAAACGCTTGACCAATGGCCTGACTGACACACTCGACGGTCCCACACGGATACTAATCCCGGTACCTTGGGCACGACTTTTCTCCAGCACAAGTACCCGATGAACTGGCGTTCTATCCCGTGCAGCCCCAAAACGGGCAGAGTGACCCATTTAAATAGATGTTATTTTGTCAGTACAGATATCACTAAAATAGAACCATTTATACTCCAAATAGGCCTGGTAGCCAAGAACAATGCTGACACAGTGATTTGAGTTGTCAGTTCTTTCATCCTATTGTTTACTAACTAATCATAACAATCTAACTAGACCAGTTCTGTCACTGCAACTTTCAACACTTATAATGTTAATTTAAACAAACCCCGCAATTTAGGGCAGGGCACTAACAATACTATAGTAAAAATAAAAATTACCTACCTGTACTTTGTACTTCCTTTGCAACAATTTCCCAGGCGGCATTAGTTTTTTCCCTGTTGCTGTACTCCTTTAAATTGTAATCGTACAAGCGCGGATGTTTTTCAATAGCTTCTACCAATTTGGTGTTATAAATGGTGTCTTCTTTTGCCATTGTCAAGGAATAACACTTGC